>ML213649.1:23995-45326 GCA_004379715.1 Crucibulum laeve
TTCATTTTATCAATCCGATGAGCAATATGCGACTTATTGACAGCAGTAACTACTATCTAATAATAATGCCGGACAATTTTGAGGATTGCAATGCAGTAACACAAGTGATTTATATTCTCTGAGTCTGAAAACATTTAGACTAATCTTTACAGTTCCACTGTACATTTATTTGTAATCACACCTCAACCATGATGAGCAACAGGTTGTTTAGTGAACAACAAAATAGCGCTTAACAACGAAATTGGACGTCTTACCAAATAACCGGAATCGGTTACCAGTCCCCGGAAGAGTCCGCCGTAATCGCCTTATCTGTCGGATCACTTGGTTAGATTAGCTGCTGGGTGGCAACTTTTGTTTTCGTTTCTGGTGCATGCTCCATACCCTCGTTATCACAAGCCAGTCACCAGTGGAGCATTTGAAAGGTAATATGATTCCTTGTAATACGGCCCGCCTTGCAGATAGCGAGAGAACTTGAAGGGAACTAGCCCCGGCAGGCTAACGTGAATGGAAATTCTACCCCTTACTACAGAAAGCTAGAGGGTCTGAAAGTGTAATCGTGACGATTACACCTTTCAGGGCCCAGATCATCCAAGTTGCGATTGTGGAAGTCATACGAATTCCAATAGATGGAATAGCGAAGACCAATTATCCTAAATACGGAACTAAGTAATCCATAGAGCGCGACCTAATAATTATGCGACGCGTCTTCCAATTACTTTTGATGCATGTTGGATATTCAGTGCACAAGTTTCGGTTCTGAACAGCATGATATTCAATAAAGCAAGTTGGTATGAATTATATACATAAGCTACACTGTCCTTGAAGCTTCTTCCTTCAGTACCTCAATGACGGCTTGTGCAGGTACGGTTTTGTGATCATGAACTCCTGTGCTGAAACGGCGGAACTCTACAGGAGCCAGGAGCACATGCATATGAAGGTGCCCAACACTTGCAAGAGGTGCAGGATGAAATCCAAAAAGTATAAGATCCTCCAACTTCTCGCTACATTGCCTTCTACGCAGCTCCTCGGCCAGCTGTAAGCCGTCTCTTCGAACTTCTTTCATGATTTGGTCGAAGTCGGTAGCGCCTTGGTCTTTACTCTCTTGAAAATTGCTGATAACAGCCTTTTCACGAGTATCAACTCCGAGCTGTATACATTTAATTATTTTCTCGATAGATCCTGGAGCTTTCCAAAATGATTTGAAGTGTAAAATCATTTCTTCAACAATCTGAGCATTGTCTAGACATACAATGTTATACACTGTATGGTGGGGATATTAAAACTTCTGAATTTACAGAATTAAACATCACTACCTTTGTCTTTAGGAATGACTAAGAGATGCATAAAAGACATGCCAGCTAGTGCAGGTTTATCGAAATACTGGCGGGTATCGTAGCTTGCTCTGTTGCCAATAATCAACGAATACCTATCTTCAGATAATACTTGATCTTCAGGATGACGCTGCTTGAAATCCTGTGTGTTATAATAAGTAAGATCTTGTCAAAAACAATACCACTGTAAAGGCCAACCGTGAAAAATGTATCCGAGGTTTGCCAAGGAGCTCCAATATTCGTAGGAGGTGAGTGGCCAACAAGAGTAGCAGGGATTAGTCCCTTCCTAAACAAAATCGATCTCAGTAGCATAATACTCAAATGAAAGTCGATTATGTACAATAAAGTATACGAGTGTTCGTTATCTCGGTTTTCATAAGCCATGAGATCAATCTGAGATGTCGGGTTCGTTTTGAAAGCAGTACGACATTCCACATAAAGGGTTTTGAGTCTTGAGTACGCAGGCTCTCGCATCTGCTCAAGTAGAGAGGGTAAATGTTCAGTGGTCATTGTAGTGGACATGGGTCGAACTGGATGGATGGACACATGCTTTAGTTATAACCGAAAATCACCCCTGGGCTGTGTTACGATAGCTGTGCATTTTTGATTTGGGGATTGACGTGATATTTGCATTTTAATTGAGTGGTGGGATTGGACGATATTCGGTTTAATGAATCCATTAAAACAGCCTAGTCCGCCACAGTATTCTCTAGTCTTGCGTAGACATTCCGTTTGAAGAGGATATGCCTGCTGAGCTCTTTCCTAGTCTTTCGACATGATGCTCCGTGAACATGATTTTGTTGTTGTCGGCTGTACTGGGTTTGATTGAGGACAGCACACCTTCAAGTGTATGAATGTAGTTTTGATGGTTGATGTCTTCTCTTGGACCCACCGACCTTGGGAGGTTGAAAGGCCCGCAAATGTTCAACTAAAAACTCAAGTAGAACACGTGAGACGTTCTAATTTTAAATAGCACGTGACCTTATCGAACGACGATGAGCCGGTCCGATCTCCGGATCCTTAACTGAAGTCTTATACCCGCGCAGACTTGGCAACACACCGCCCGAACCCAGACAGTCGAGGTTGGTCTCGGCCACAGTGACGACTTGTTTTAGCCTCCCCATGCTGTCTATGCTCGCTATCGACTCCACCAACTCAGTTAGTCACTAGCTCCGAGCCCGCTATCTCAATCCATCCAAAGCGTCCCAATGGTGGTCGCGGTATCCCAACTGTCACGGGTCCCCATCACTATGAACACTGGAGCTAGTGAACTGCCGAACAGAAGGACAAACAAAAGTTCAGGGAGCGTAAAATGTCCTGCAACAATGTCTAAGTGCGTGTATATATTCTCGCTTGTCTTCAGCGTTGCTGATGGTGTTTATACCTTCACTTTTGTAAACTGGGACACTCCTTGTTAAAGCACGTTCCCATCCCCAACCGGGACCAGGCGTTCTATCAGCAAGGTCAGTCTCCGCTACTTGATGATCAAGTAACAAACTGGCAAGCGAGGCTATATATCTGGCTGCTCTCAATACGAACATCGTTGAGGGGCATATATACTGCTTGTGAGCTATGACGTGCGCCAACTACCGACATTCCGTGACACAGATCTACCAAATCTCTCCTTTGTGTACTCACAAAACCACCTTAAGAACACCGCAAGGCGTGTGGACGATTCTTGTGCATGTGCTGACAAGTGTAATTCTGTCTGCTCATATTGGCACCTCTCAAAAACCTTCCTGGTTCTCCTTCCAAACTCAGCCGAACGTGCATTTGATATCTTCGCCCTCCTCTAACCCTCTAGCCACATTTCCAATTCCGACTACTCCTAGCGCAATATAATTTATAACTACATGAAACTTAACTCAGTAGACATGATGTAGGCATTTTCATGCCCATTGCTAATCTTTAATACCACATATGAACTCTAAAATCCATAGTGGTCCCGGCCACTTCCAACACATCTCCTATAAAAAATGCAGGCCCTCAGTCCTTACCACCCCCCTCCTAAGATGTGATTATTACCAATCAAGAAGACGGCATTTATATTTACTTGGACGGCAGGACTCAGTCTAAGGACCAGAATAATATGCCGAAATCCGAATGGATCAGTGTTCGTCCTTTGTCGCTTTCTTTCCAATGATCCACTTACTGGAATTAGGATGGATTGGAGAACGGAGAATGATTCGTGCGAGCTACAAGGGTACGTATACTTGCTCTTGCCTCTGCTCGCTATTGTGGGTGCTTACAATATCTTCAGGGCGGTCTGCTCTTGACATCGCCCACGTTATACTGGACATGCTAAGCTCACTTGTTAAATTTGCGGCCCACATAGTCTGTGGATGGTATAAAAAGCGAGAACGAATAAAGGAGGGGTGGACTGTTCGCGGAGGTAGATGATGTATATGCCATCCTCTCCACCTCAATGTCGCTTACTACGATTTCAGCTCCTATTACCAACGCAGATGCTCTGAAACAGGATTTAAAAGCCTTCTAGCACTCGCCGTTAGGCGCTGCGAGGAATAGGCCTCATTTCTGCTGCCTCGAGGGCATTCCCGAATTGCTGCATGCACCAATCGGTAGCTCAGGTGGAGGCGTGATGAGGGCATGATTCATCTCAGATCTCCAGGTAGGAGGCTTACATCTCCTCCTGCCGCCTCTCTGCCTCTCTTTTGCAATTCCTCCGTCTGAATATGCTGAATCGACCATTTGGCCCCGGCTGCTCGTCGCTAGTACGCCGAAGGCCAACCACTGCCTCTTTCGTTGTACCTTGTATCAGTCCCACGAATATTAGTCGATGTTGCATTACACACGCCATCGCTCGTCACGTTGGGGATGCCACCTTCATGTCTACGAACTGGTGAAGAGTTGGCTAAAGATCATAGATAACAGGTGCATGATTCGTATAGGTATGCGCCTTTTACCTCACACCTCGGTTGTCAACGTTCTTGATCTTGATTCTCTCCGAAAGCTCGACGACTGCACTGTGCTCCTAGCTCGTGAAACAGTTCATATGTCGATGGCGAGTTACGGTTTATCGCTTAACGCTGTTTCTAGCATCTATCACCAACATAGCAGCTGCATATTAATAATCGACGCTCTTGCCTTAGGTCGTCCACATCAAGCAGGTCCTGCCAGCTTCGGTAGGTGAACACCTTTGGATCTTGGTATGAGCGTCTTTTAGTATAATCTAGCTGTTGAATCACGCAAAGTGCAGTGTCGAACGTCTCCGTATTGGAATTGGGCTCTCTCGTCCGAAGAGATCCGATACTCTGATATGATTGAACAGACTCTTGTGTATGAAAAGCTCTGTGATAGACATACGGATGGTCATATGATACAGAGAGATCCCTGATTGGCCGATATACTCAATCTCCAAGGGTTTCGGTCTCACTTTGAGCACAGGTATACAAGATCCATCAATGGTACAGAAGATATTAATTACATATCTAATCCAATATCCATAAACATACAATAACAGGAACATTCTTCCAGCCTGATTGAAGTTGTATGCCATTTTGCCTCTAACGTAACTGGCTGACGATTCAAATAAGTGTACGAGGTATACGCTGACGGTCATTCCGTGGAGTGTGCCGCCCGACGACGGGAACGGGTATCTAAAGAAGGGAATATGCGATATGAACCCATGTGTCCTGCCTTCAGAGGCGCTCGAGCTGTGGACATGTTGTACATTGACAGAAAGCCTGATAAGTCAGCGCCGAACAAATCTTCTTGTTAAAACCCAAGGGTTATTTGATCTTAGTAGTGCAACCATGACATCTATACACGGCCTTCCCATAGCTATTGCCGGCCTCAATCTCGCAGGAAGTTTCCTGTCTCTACTGGGGTCTGGTTTCATTATTTTCTGTTACCTAATTCTACCTATGAAGCATCATTTTCGCCATGTTCTGATTCTGAACCTTGCTTTCGCGGGTAGGTCTGAAATATCTGCAGGAGATAAGGATATACTTAAATCTTTATATCAACGGTAGACTTTCTGAACGCATTGGATCTTTCGGTATCGGGTTTCTCAATCGTCGTGCGACGTAGATCGTTGGAAGCAGGGACAGCATGTGTGGCGAACGGATTTATATGTCAATTGACTGTTCAGGTATTAATGATCCATACATTTGTGGTGTTTCAACATTTGACAATTAAGCAAAATAGGGTACGGACTGTGCTATACTGGCCATTGCAATTGTGACGGTGTACATCATCACCCGGCATAAATCTCCTGCCCCACTCAAATCCAACTGGGATTGGTCAATTATTCTCCGCGTCACGCTAGCCATATGGATTTTACCAATTACTACATGTAAGTTTTTATTTTTAATGCTCCGCCTTTGTGCATTAATAACTGTTCAGCATGCATTGCACTTGGAATGAACTGGTATGGACCAGCGTCTGGTAGTTGGTAAGTATCATCCCTTAATCTTACCATCTACAAATTCTCAATAATATCTTTGTAAGGTGCTGGCTTGTGGAGAATCCAAAATATGTGCGGTATGTGCTTACTCATGGGTGGCGATTGATATTCATTGCATTAGAAGTAAGCCGCTTTGAAGCTTCTATTTTATTTTTCTTTAACATTGGTCCACAGGTTGGCTTGTACAGCTATCTCGTGAGTTTCTATTGATACTAAAATTACCACGGTTAACTCTTACTGTTCAGTACATTTATCTACGGAATCATTATCGGAATTTCGCCAAACTCATAGGTTCCAGACGAGTCTCCCATGATTTGATTGATACATCAAATGAAAGTGAACAGTCGAAAGCTCCCAACGTCATAGAACTCAATCAATCATCACCTTTTACAAACCAACCTCCACGTCCATCCTCAGTAAAAGGCACTCATGCATTACCGAACGTGAACAGCATAAAATGGAAGAGCATTCTGTCCCATAGACGAATCCCGGTCCCATCAAGCACCGAATATGCACAAGAGGCAAGGCATATATCTGTGCAGTATGCTCTTCTCCTAAACGCATATCCCTTGGCATATATAATTTTAGTGATCCCTGGTATTGCAAACCGTTTCATGGAATTAACGGGTCATCCGTCGAGAGTTATGCAAATCCTGCAGGCGTCCACACAGTTTGTGGGTTTGGCCAATGCACTCACTTATGGGTGGAATGAAAACATCTCGGAACAGCTGAGGAGGAAGTATCACTCGAACAAATGAAAGAGGAGAACGGACATAGCGCCACATTGCTGTCAATGAGCATATTTTCTCTAGCCATTTATTTATTAGGACATCAGAATATATATTCTCCACAAACTTTATTCTATCACGCACCTGAGAGGATGGCAGACATGGTGAAAGGCTATTGTGTCTCTGAAGTCTCACTGAATCAAACAGAGTGACAAGACAAAAGTCAAAAGTGTATTTGTTGTCAGTGGTAAGAATCAGGCCAATTAGATAGATAAACAGAAATACACACCTTCGTTGCCAGTAGTAATAATTGGGCAAAAATGTGGGAGAATAACAACCTTATATGGAGAGGAAAGCGGAGTGAGCAAGAATTGTTGGGAGAATAAGGGAAATGGGTGGATGATCGAGAGGGAGGTGTTGGAGTGCGGGCCGAAGATTGCACGTGATCTAGTAGCTTACTAATAGTTTAGTCATAGGTACAGATCAAGTAACAATAGATCGTAGCGTAGAGAGGAAAGGAGAAAGAATGCAAGACCACCGAGCCACCCCAGTGCCATCCGTGGTGGGTCTGTGTCGAGCGGGTCGGTGAGGTTAGGCTTGCATAATAAGTTTTACATACAGCGTTCTGAGCAGTGTGACCGACAGCTCGACAGCTGTTGATACTTGTTGATAAGCTTCGAATTGAAAGTGAATGGGAAATCGGCCGCACAATAAGCTTCTTGCTACTAAGTGAGATTCAGTAAGCTAACTATCACCTATCCATCGTTATATCTAAGCAGACTAACAAGCACACCAAACGATTAACAATGGTACTGCAAGATGTGGCCGATATCTTGCGAGAGCATGTGTTCGATCGAATGCCCATCCGCTTGCTGAAGCTACCAGAGATGGAGTTAATCGACAGGAGGAAGGTGTTTCAACATCTCTTGCCTAGGATGGAGGCAATCGACGAACAATGGATTGAAGAGCATGGAAAGGCACAGCCGATCGCGTCACGGAAGCAGCTCATCCAAGAAGGAGTTATCGAACGAGCTCGATATGCAATCCTTTCACATACTTGGCTAGACGATGATCTTGAAGTCACCTACGATGATGCAAAGCAGGGCAGAGAGCGTACTGGTCTTGGTTACGAGAAGCTTGCAAAATTCTGTGAGATCGCAGCCAAGAGCCACAGCGTGGACTTGGCATGGATGGACACCATCTGTATCAACAAGGATAGCACATCCGAGCTTGACGAGTCAATTCGGTCGATGTATCGATGGTACAACGATTCATATATCTGCATCGCATATCTTCTTAACACTACATCTTTGGAGGATATGCCAAATGATCGATGGTTCACGAGAGGGTGGACTCTGCAAGAACTATTAGCTCCTGCACGATTGAAATTCTATAACAAAAACTGGGAGCTGCTTACGCAAGATGAGAACGATAAGCCTCACACTTATGGTAGCAGCTCCACCATACACACAACAATTGAAAAAGCAACAGGGATTACACCGAGAGAATTGCAGTATTTC
Organism: Crucibulum laeve; assembly: GCA_004379715.1. Lineage (NCBI taxonomy): Eukaryota > Fungi > Basidiomycota > Agaricomycetes > Agaricales > Nidulariaceae > Crucibulum > Crucibulum laeve. The sequence goes on from ML213649.1 coordinate 32,001, forward strand.
AAGCCAGGAGTCGACGATATCGCGATGAGGATGGTGTGGGCTGCGCATAGAACCACGACGAGAGGAGAAGATCGCGTGTATTCCCTGTTGGGAGTATTTAGTGTCAGTTTCCCGATCGCCTACGGAGAAGGTGTAGAACGCGCCTTTTTCAGACTCATCGAAGCAATTCTTCACTCATTTCGAAATGTGCTGGGTGTCCTTAACTGGGCTTCCCGTCCGCTTTCTCACTCTATTCACTCCTCGAGGTTGATCCCTTCCGGACCTGAATGTTATCTAGGGCAACAGGACGTAGATTTAGCAGGTATTGCCCTCGTTCCATTGAAGCCGATGCTGCTTACCCATCTGGGATTGAGGGTCCGACTGTTATTGGTGGACACAGACACACTCACGCCACCTCCAGAAGATAGTAAGAAGCTGCTGAGTGAAGGAAAGGTTAGACTCCAGTGTAACAAGGATATACAAAAGGAACCTACCATTGTTGAACTTTACAATGTCCACGACCGAGATTTATTCGGCCCTTTCCGCTTCACCTTCAAATTCACATTCGGAATCTGGAACTTTCAGGAATACAGAGGTGGTGTATTCCTTCGAGATACATGTGCGGCCTTTCTTTTCAGAATTCCGCATGTGTCGGCGCCACCGTCTATGCAATCCTGGGAGACGGATGATAACCTAACGGTTGAGCCGCAAATTGAGGACGAGAGCGAGGAGACAGACTTGAGTTCCTGCAAAGTGGACACCAAGAAGGTCATCACATTTCTCAGCACGACGAGTATCAATCGAGAGCTTTCGAATAATGATCGGTTGAAGCGTTTTGGCATAAAGCTTTGCACAGTGTATTTGTAGCAAAATGTCTAGTTTATTGAAACAAGTAAGTTTACGATAAGGATGCTAGTAAAGTATCAATTTAATACCATTTACGAAATGTGGTACTCGCCAATGGCCACATGCTGTTTAGGAATAAGTCTGCGTTCTCTTCGCTAACTCCGACACTTTGAAGCTATCACCTGTCATGGAACGAGAGGACTTTGCGTTGTTGGCTGATATCCTCCCTGTGGTGCGTATTGAACTTTTGAATGGATAGTTTCGGATACTCGAGAATGCTTGCGCTACTGTTCATATACCCTAAGCATGCTATGAGCTCGCCTTTAAGAAGCTAATATAGCTATCCTTCATGCTACTGGAGGGACACTGAAGTTCTGTGACATTACTTCTTAACTTAGTCTGTTCATCATCTGTATCGCTATGAGCCATCCGTTCGAGGTGCTTCTGTGGTTATTTCGTCTATCGCGTCATGTCAGCCTAATGGGCTAGTGTTCATGAGAAATGAGAGAGGCGTACCTGTCTTCCAATTCATCACTTTAGTTATCGTTTGTGTTCACACCTGTTCAACAAGTCCTGCGTTATTTTGAGAGCACATCAATGACAGCAGACATGATATGATGAATTCACGTACGTTCATTCTCTGGCCTAACACGAAACTGGCCCTCCACTCAGTAACTTCCCAGAAAAGACCGACGACGAAGTGAACCTAGAAGAATTGAACTCGTTCCCAAGGCTGACAAGGAGTGTAAGTACGGTGAAAGAATGATGAAAGCAGAAGCTGACCTCGTTGCCGGGGAGGTGCAACTGAAAGTCTGTAAGATGGGGTACTGTGAGCCAATTGCTTGACTCGAGTACTGACGACGTACAGATTAGGGAGAAGATGAGGGCGTGAACGTACTAAAGGCTAAAGAGTTTCAAGATGAGAAGAGGGGCAAGAAGTTGGGGGTATGCTACATTGGGATCAGCCTCCAATAGAGCCAATCTGACCAAATTAGAAATACATTTTTCCTCCATCTTTCACTGAATTATGGGGTTCTTGCGAAAGGATGAAGGATGGCGAGGAGTATAACGATGAATTGAACCAACATTCAAGAGTGGAAATGATTCGGTCAGCCATCCTAAGTCGACTTAAGTATGATAATAGCTTGCGATGTGCTTTTGGTCATACTTTGGGCAAATATTCCTTAAGAAAAGAGGTGCGGAAGAGGAAGAGGAAGAAAGGGTCTGGTTCTGAAGGTCGTGTCAGTCACCCAGTACCGGGCTCAAACATTCTTCAAACGCACCTCCGGCTTGCACTCACTGGCTACTGTCTTGAGTGACTACTTCTTGAAGCGGCAAAGGAGGGTGATGTAGACGTAATGAGCGAAGGTGTAAATGACTGTGACTGAGCGAGGAAGCGCTGGCAGAAAGCGAGCGTTGAAATGGGAATCCATAGCTCTGGGTCTTTTGTAGTGCCCTGGCACATCATTGCTGCACACATTTTCTCCTCATTACCGACATTCTCCCTAATCCCAGAGATTCTTTCCAAGCATTTTAAGACGGGTGTATCGATTTCAAGCGGCTGGAGAAAAGGCTGCTGTTCTGTGATATCTTCGTGGACAATTTGCGCAGGGGTGCCCTCATTGGAGACAGTCAGAAACAGTACCTACTACCGTTGTGGCGAACTTGCTGCTTTTCGGAGTCGCTACTGTAGAGTAAGAGGACTCGTCCCAATAGGAATGTCTTATACAGTCTCAAAAACTGTTGAGCAACATTGACAATGAAGGGATCAATAACGGCAATCGAACGGCAATGACAATGACGGCGACCGCCAATGATGACCGGCACGTTCTACCTACCCTAAACTAAGGCGCATCACATGGTCGTCGATGCGTCTGGACTCGGGACTCTGCCTCGACTCTTTCGTCTGTCTTTCATACATCATTGACACCTCATTTGATACTACCCAGTCGATCACACAAACTTGCAACCGACCCTACTTCCCATTTCAACACAAATTTTCGCGGTGAGCGATACTTATATCGTCAAATCCCGATTATTGATTGAAAGCTAGTCCTTAGCGATCTCAAGTACTTAAAACGAGATAGTGCAGGATATCTGATTCCAATTATGAATAGGCATGTATACTGAAGTTCTTTTTCGTACATTGATAGCTCAAAATCTCATATGGAACAGAGGACCTATTATTCTGGTGCGTGTTCTCTCCTTGGCTCAACTAACGACTGAATGTATTCTTTTTAGACTATCGATGAGGCTGAGGTACTTGTTTTAACCTCCTGATCTTGAAGATATAGTTCTGACGGTTGTATATAGTATCTTGTTGACCAGCTTGTAAGTTGAAATCAAGAGTTAAATATTTGGTATTGATACCTAGATGTCCAACAGCCTCCTCCATCGCCAGACGACGACGAAATGGTGAAGAAGTTGCGCAAACGCCTCCAAGATTTTCTCACAGAATTACGAAAAGGTGCTGAGGGTGTACTGAATCCATAATTTCTACACTATATTACATCAAATTTATGTACCTGAAATCTGCCTCAGTTTCCACTTTCTCAACTATATTATAAGTGAACTGTAGTCCCTTGTCCCGCAAACTCTCCAGACACGCAATATCCCAACCATGCCTCTCCATCGGCTTGCATTCACTATGAAGTTGCAGATGGACATTTTCAAGAATATGACCCCCGGGTCCTTCCAATCTTGACCTTATCATATCAGAAAATAGACCGTCATCGCAAGATACCAAATAATCAGTAGTTTCAATCATCTCTAGCAAAGGACAGATTTGTCCGCCAAGAGCACCATAGCTCATAGCTCTAAGTGTATCCCTGCGCAGGCACGGAGTCGGTCCCGTCGGCAATGCGTAAAGGCGCAGGCGGATGAGTGAGTGGCTCATTTGCCTCAACGAATGGACGATGCTTTCGTTCATTGCGTTGTGTGAGAGAAAGGTTGAAGGATCATAAGGTATCCCATAGAAGGTAAAATTTTCGATTGCGCAGGATGATCGCGTAAGAAAGGCAGTAAATAGTTGTGTATGCCAATACATGAAGCCCTCAAGGTGGAGCGTGCGGAGAGATGGTAGCGTAAGATAGCCCAACACGTCGTTTAGATTCATTGGATGATAACTTCCTGCACTAGATAGCAGCCCTATCTTCAGGACCGTGAGCTGGGCATGACGGAACGGTGATTTTACGACTGAGCGAGTAGGCTTTGTGAATATTGAGCAAACATGTAGTCGAGAAGCTGAACTGGCATCGCGTAGAAGCCGAAACATGTTATCACCCGTTATGCGATTGAAATAAAATCGAATGGGGCCATGAGTCGGTTTCCATAGACTACGCAACTTGCCTAAGAAAGCGTGGTTGGCATAACTAGCATTATCTTTCTCTTGGATGTCCAGTTCAAAGTCTTCCAGCATCGTAGCTCCCAGTGGCTTCTTTGCACCCAATCGGATCACTGCAGAGGAAAGGTCAGAAGCACAAAAATGCACCGATTTCCATCGCGGCACGAGCGTAAGGATGAAGTCCATGATATCCACTACGCCTTTTACATCGCATTCAAACAGCTTGCGAGGCTTATCACGTGTAGACGAGAAGTAAATCGATAATGGCTGCTTGGCTGCACGCGACAGCCACAGCTGGACGAAGTCCACCCGAGGGTGGCATTTCAGTTTCCAATCACATCGGCGGATTTTGATCGAGGACCACAGTTGGGGAGTTCCCAAAGCTAAATAACGAATAAACCTGTTGAGCTGGCTGAAGACCAATGGCGGAGAGTTTGGATGTGGAGTAACGAATTTCTCGAATAGCAGAACACTCTCAAGAAATATTGCCATCCAGATCTCTCCTGGGAGTCGCAGGACCGGTGAGAGTAAAGCCTTCTCTATTTCTACGCGTTTCTGTATCTCTGTGAGCTTTTCAAGAGCCCGCGTCTCTTCTTCCTCTAGACTGGTTATGAGACTAGCATCTTTTGCAGCGATTTCGTGTAATTCTAGTATCTGGGCGTCGTCGGGTTGTAATCCACTATCCACCAGTCGCTGAAGTACTGTAATATCATAGTTCATCTCTGTAAATTAAGTATATTCATATTAGAGATTGCGAGCTGGTATGTTGAGGAGCTTACTGCAACTGCTACTGAGAAGGTGGGCGTTTGGAGAAGAAGATCGGTTTCCACTTACATAATATCGAATCGGAGTCAAAATTCGATCTAACTGTGGCCACGACTGAAACCGACACGCCCACATTGTCTTATACTCATCATCGAGTACCCAGTAAGTACTCTTTTACAGAAACCACAATTATTTGATGCTTATGAAGCCAGTATGCAGAGATGCAGTGTGACACAATATCTCTCCGAAGGCGACTTGAAAGCGGCACTGTTCCTGATACCGTAGTCGAAAAACGTCAGTTGCAGCTGCTGCTCATGCAGGACACTGCAAAATTACAGAAAATACAGGAAGAAGTCAAAGAGATACAAAACAAGTTGTTAGCCTCAAGAAGACATTTCCTGCTCGTGAAAGTCCTTGTCTCCCCTACTCAGCGTATCCCGGCAGAAATCTGGAAAATCATCTTTATACATTGTCTTCCTAACGTTACTTTCATCGCTCCGAAATCCAATGAGGCACCTCTTCTGCTCTCCCAGATCTGCAGTTTTCTCAGAGATATAGCTTTGGATACTCCTGAGCTCTGGGCTTCTATTAAAATCCGCAGGAGTGATTGGAAACGTCCCTGCCATCCCCGAACACAATTCATCAAACTATGGCTAACTCGAGCATCTACTCAGGCGCTGAAAATCTCGTTCACGCCCGATCGCGATAAGATTCGTAGAGCCATTCAATGTGATGGACAAGAAGTCGTAAACATCATCGATTTATGCATAGCCTTATTCTTACAGTGGAAAGTAGTGCGATTTAGTGGCAGTGACCTCTCTCAAGCTTTGTTGCGTTCAGGTTCAGATGCCCCGAAGGGCGAAGCTTTGGAAGAACTACAGCTTTACTCTACGGAATTCCAGTCTACATTCGATTCTATGATTGGCTTTCGATCCATGTGTGTATCATGCCAGCCACTTCGATTCAGTGCCAATCGATTATGTCTAAAACATTTTTACCAGCTCCTTCATCACTCTAAACAAAACACTGATTGCAAGGTTGAACGCTTAATATATATGCACAACGATTCCTCCCTCAACAGCTTAATTTCTTGCCCTCATCTTGCAGTCCTGGAACTAGATGTCACGTTCTTAGGTTTTGGGACTGTATTCCAGGTACTAGCGCTGCCGGCACTATGTCGACTTCACATCCATAACAGCACCGCATGGACGGAGGATAGCTTTGTCGATTTTCTTCGGCGTTCCAACTGCTCGATTACGGATTTCTCTTTGTCTATGTGGAATGACTATTCATATGATCCTGGAATTTTTAATAGTACACAGAGCACTATGGCAGATATCCTCAAAGAAATGAGTCATTCGCTGCTTCATCTACGCCTCCGTGGGTCAGTTGATGCTCCTTTGATTACCGAACAAGTTTTAAAGTCTATGACTTACGGTGATCCAACGGGTGGGCTATGCCCTCTGCTTCAGTCCATTGACATCGATGACTATTGCATCTCTACCAAAGATGGTGCCCTTTCGAAGATGATCATATCTCGACTGGACGCCCCGTCTGACACTACTGTCCTCAGGAAATTCAATTTGACCCTTCATTGCCGCGACGAAACAGCGAAGATGCATTACTCGGATATTGCAGCTCTTAAATCTTTGGATGGACATGAACTAGACTTTACATATGAATTACTTCCTATTGAGCAGCTTCGTAATATACAAACGTTATGAATATAAGTAATGCAGACATATACAGGATGTATCTTCGTTGAATATATTTGATTATCATACGCCAATGGTCTCTTCTCGATGATGCTATGACTAAATTTACAGATACCATTGCATAATAAATCTCAATTTTGTCGAGCTTTAGCTTTCTTGTACGTCAGAACAGCCGTTATATACTGCATTTGTTCCATATTAGACTAATCCCGTCGCCATAGAACGGCTTACTGACAGACTATAAAGCCTACGTTTGAGGGGAAATATGGAAATCTCCCAAATTCAAAAACGAATAAGATTTGCGTTCGACCCCTCATATAGGAAGTCTTTGGTTTGATAGCCGCACAGTGAAGGCAACCGATGGTGCCTTGGGCATATATGGTTTAATCTCGTTCCGATAGCTCACCTTTTTGTATGAAACAAGACCGGTAAATGTAGGCATATCAAGGTGTACAACTCAGGAATAATCATGAATAAGAAGAGAATTCATGGGCTTGAGCATGATTCAGGTTATTTAACAGTTTGAGGTGCATATTCATAGCAGAAAGATGGATGAGACCTTTCAAGGGGACCCGGTACATAAAGAGACTTCCATGAATTTAAATGAACATCGTCGTAGGCTCTAGAATAGTGAAGGGGAATTTTACGTGAAATATATCTCATTCCTTATAGCTAACCGTTCAAGTATAAGAAAGAAATCGTGTCATATATCAGGGTAATATGCGCTAATAAATGAAGATTAAAGCTTGCGCCGTCGAGCTCAGTACATACTCCCATGATCACCACTTCCATTCATATACAATTCCAAGTGGTTCTCCCACCGACCCTCATAGTTCATTTGCACTACACCCGGTTCCTTGAATGGATCAAACTCATCTCCAAGCCCAGAGACTTCTCGAGCCCATTTACGGCGTTCGCTCTGTGTTATCCTTGGATTCTGAGCTCTGAAGGCCGACTTGACAGTCTCCCATCCCGTCGTTCCGCCGCTATCTTCCACTGGTCCGCAACCTATGAAGTACTGAATCAGAATCATGGTTCGTGCCGGTAAGGAAACTAGAGAAACCTATGGCAGAAATGAAAACGGGCCTTGCTGCGGTCGCGAGGGCCTCGCCTTCAAAAATCAGCTCGTGTTCCCAGTTATCCTAGGTAGAAAGACAAGGTCAGAATGGAGTATCTCAAGATACAGTGGCAGAGACGCACTCCAAAGTCGTATAAATAGATGAGCGGGAAGAATTCCCTACCGCCCTCAGAAGTGGTTCGACTAAGCATGTCACGCAATCGACCACCTTCACCATAAATGTCGCTCAACTTGACGTCTTCCTCCGCCTCCTTGGGAATCCTTCTCATGGGTAGCATTCCAGGCATTTGTATCCCCTCATCCTCCTCCTGAAGGTCCAGTTCATAGCGTGGCATTATCTTCAAAACTTCTTCATGTTGCCCAAGTGGTCCGTAGTTCTCGGGCCCACCAAGAGCACCGTATTGCTCAGCGGCGTTTCCTTGCGAGGAAGTATGTGCAGGAGGTCGATTGTAGATGAAATCATGAAGATGGGTCTGTTGCCAAGGGCCCATGGATTACTGAATTGTGTAGTGTAACTTTCGGAAGGTCCACCAGGCAGGAACGAAGAATGTGCGCGTAACTTTAGGAGACTTGGTTCCAAGAAGAGTCATCGTGAACTTGTACGCTTTCCTGGATCAATGCAGTGTCAAAGGTGCGCCATATAATAGGGACATCTGCTACCAACTTTCCACAATATTTCTTGTGAAACTGCCAGTCCTTAGATGAGAGGAGGTGGATTAGTCGCGTCGCTCATTAATGCGACAATGGAAGGGAGTGGCACACCATTTTCTGACAACGCTGACTACAGTATAGAGTCGGAGGTATGGCATCGCGACAGCGAGTGCAGCGTAAATTTCCTGGAGCTTGACGACACGAGCCACATATATTGGTCACGTTAGGTGAGGTTGTGGACGACATGCGAGTAAGTACCAGCTGGTGAAAGAGTAAAGTTGAAAGGCCTACTGATCCGAATTGGTTAAATTACTAGAATCAAAGCCATTCCCAGCACGTGACTTATTTATGACGCGACGCGGCTTCCAGTACCACTTTCAATAGGAAGTTCTAAATAATAGAAAGGACTGTTATTGTAAAAACACACATGAGTCGATGGCATAGATGGTTATCGCATCTGTCTAACATTACTAGTCATTGTACTTGAGTTCACAGAAGGTCCTCAGTTCGAACCTGGGTCGACTCATAGCCGTTTCAGCTCTTGGCTCTGCTTTTTACTCCCCTTTTTGTTGTATGACATGCGTGGATACTAAGGCATTGAGAGTCCTAAAGGCTACGTTTATTGTCCGAGACTGAAGTTCGCTATACTTCGTACCTAGTTACGATTATCTTTGAAGAATGGCTATCCAGATGGCAGATGTGTTTATATTATAGCGTTGTTCATATCTACTTGACTCGGGGACGAAAACGAACAAGGACTCAGACGGTCGATACAGTGTGATTCGTCTGCTTACGAGCTAGAAGGCGCATATACTCCCACTTGTACCAGAAAATCATGGATTTGATTGATTTAAACAAAAGGCTAGCTATTCATACACTTCACCACCCTCGCCCGTCGTCTGGGCTTCTCTGACAATAGACTTCTTCACCTTCCCTTTCTTCTCCTTCGCTATCTCCTCCATATCGTTCCAGTGACGTTCATATATTACTCCCCCGGATGCTCCTTCCGATCCCACACGAGACTCCTCACGAGACCCACCCGATGGTAACCCAGACGACCCTGACCCCGACGACGATGAATGGGGAGGGACTACTTCTTCCCGGCCTTCTTCGCAGCTGTACGTGCGCGGTTGATCTGCTTCTTCCAGCCGTAGCATTGGGTGCATCCTATGAGGTTGAGCGTGTCAGTATATGGGTATGAAGAACGCGAAAGGGTAAGAGTAGAGAGTACGGGGTAAAAGAATGAACCAGCAGAATGGGAAGGAGGAATAGGAACGGGGCATGATAGCGTAGGCATAGAAGTGTATAGAAAATGAGGAGGGTTCGAGGGCAGCGGCTAAAAATAGTGTAGATGCGCCATGCCCGCAAGTGTGAAGCAACGATGGCAGCAATGGACAAAGAACGAAAGATAGAGAAAGGAACCCACCAGTTGATGCGTGCTTTTTACACTGATAAACACCGTCCTTGTTCACAATAGCAGGGGGGGCTTCAATGCCTTCACGGTCAATGGGGTCGTACTAGCAGCAGAAGGCGTCAACAAAGGGCATGAGTAAGGAGAGGAGATAAACGGGGGCTCACCCCAAAGAACGAATCGTTCTCCTCTCTCCCGTCGAAATCACACTCTGTGCACTGTAGGGGAAGATGGGAGGCTTAGATGTCGCGGCTCAAACGTACAACACTGTGAGAGACTCACGACTTCCTTGAAGTGTGTGCAGAAGATGGCGTCGTTGATCTCGATTGTGGCGGGGGTGGATGCGACTTCGGCCATTCTGCTTGGTGAGGAGACGAGACGATGAGGAGACGAGAGACTGAAGAGAGAGATGGATCGATAGATAGATTGGATTCAGGCCGTGGAAAGACCCGTAGTGGGGATTATATATGTGGGAAACAGGCCTTTCTCGCCCTCCTAGACCCCACTCCAATAACCGGAAGGAAGAGTGACTGGACGGAGACGAGTTCCTAATGGGGGCAGCTGACGGAGACTACTAGCCGAGTGTGGGGTAATGCGGGGTAGAAGTGTCTAGATCCGATCGGGGTGCTGTAGACTTGGCGAGAGCCCGCTGACGACGTCAAGGATGCAGTCGACGATGACGAGGCCGTCTTGTCCAATACTTCTCGTCATGTTCCCTACCCACTAGCTGTGTTCAACGTCTATCTTCATCGCCCGTCCTTCCCTCAGACGAGCTTAGCCATCGTAGCGTTCCCATGACCCACACAGCTGACCTGGCGTCTTTTCTCATCACTAGCTTCGTACACGTCAAATCGTCAAGTTCAAGTATCAATTAAGGTCCGGGCGTTGTAAGATCGGAGCCTGGCGAGGAAGAATCGACGGAGACCACCGACGCCAACCATCTGACCACTTGTGGCTGATCTTCATTGCTCCTGTTTGGTGATTAGACGCTCGGGACTTGCCGCTCTTTTTTTTTCCCTTTGTCCAAACTTTCATCGATTCTCAGCTGGAACGCAACAGGCTCGCTTTTTTCGTATGGGTCGATGGCGTAGCTGGTTATCGCATCTGTCTAACATTACGATCGTTGATTTGCCGATGTACACAGAAGGTCCTCAGTTCGAACCTGGGTCGACTCATCCACGCAGCCGAGGTTTCTTTTAACTGAAGTACATATTGTTTTCTTCCACCAGACAACTGATGAATCATATTTTTTATGGCACTACGATTCATCAGCGCTCGTTATCTGAATTAATTCAGCTCGTATTGGTCTTATTAGCCGCCAACAGTTTGAAAGATATGTGTCTATGGCGAAGCTGGAGTCGCGTTTGTCTAAGGTACACAGTGTTTGACGAACATCCAAGTAGAATACCTCAGTTCGAACCTGAGTGGGCACATCATCCACTTTTCTGTGTCTATTTTTGTCTAAGGGGACAATAGTAATTGATCACTCCTAGATGTAGTATTTGATTTTTATTTCGATGTTCCTTCTCAATAGGAGCTTCAAGTTTGGATTAGACTTTCAAGCAGTGCAGTGCAGCGCCACAGGTGTCAGTGTTTGAAGTCAAAATCCGTTTAAAATCAGGCTCCTAAACCTCGTTATCATCCAATTTCGAAATAGCGCATAAGAAGCTACATGCGTGGAGGGTATGTACGGGTCGATGGCAAAGCCGGTGTCGCGTCTGTATACCGTTCAACGTTGCCTTACAACTGTAAACAGAAGACCTCAGTTCGAATCTGGGTCGACTCATGCATGGACGATGAAACCAACCAAGAGTTTTTGGAAATGTTCTTTTATCGTTCCATCGATACAGCAGCCGACTTTAATGGTTAGCTAACTTAGTTTAGAGATATCTCGTGTCAATCTCTCATTTTGTTTCTCCACGGGAACGGTATTTCCTAATTCTTGCATCCGAATCACTATTCGTCGTCGTGCGTTATCGCTCACTTCAGAACAGTGTATAAGAATGTGCATGCGTGAAAGGTACGTATAGGTCGATGGCGAAGCTGGCGTCGCATCTGTCTACCGTACGCCTGTTTATGTAGCCTTACAATTGTAAACAGAAGATCCCAGTTCGAATCTGGGTCGACCCGTATGAAGTGTGGATGGATTATCTTTTTGTCCTTCGACACAGCAGCCGAATCTGGTAGTTGGCGCAGACGTAGCATATCGTATCAATAGACTCTCGTTTTGTTTCTTCATGGGAACAGTATGTCCAATCCTTGCATCTGAATGAGTCACCATTCATCCTCGTGCGATAATATCGCCCACTTCATAACAGCGTATAAGAAGCTGCATAGGCGAAAGGTATGTATGGGTCAATAGCGAAGCTGGTTTTGCATCTGTCTGCCGTCTACACACTTGACTACACTAAACAGAAGATCTTAGTTCGAATCTGGGTCGACCCGTATGCTCCGCAGCGAAGACTTTTTGGAAATATATTTTTATCGTTCGATGCAGAAACTAATTTTTCAGTATCAATCAAGGTATGGGCGTTGTAAGATCGGAGACCTGGCGAAGAAGAATTGACGGCGACCACTTCCACCAAATATCTCTCTTGGACCTTTTATGGCTATTGGATGATCTTCTTTGTTCCTTTGTACAAACTTTCGTCGTTGCTCAATGAACACATGAAGCTTATATTTTATATTTATGTATATGGGTCGGTGGCATAGCTGGGCATTGAGCAACTGTTGTGCACAGAAGGTCCTCAGTTCGAACCTGGGTCGACTCCTGAGCTGTTCTAGTGGCAATTTTTCTGAAGTGTTGTTTCACTCCTTCTAGGAAACTGCTGATTCATATGCCGTATATGTCGTCTGCATACTCGACTACAGTAAACAGAAGATCTCAGTTCGAATCTGGGTCGACTCCTTGTATGGGTCTTAGCGGAAATTTTTCGGAAATATCTTTTTATCGTTCGATGCAGCAGCCGATTCTACAGTATCAATCAAGGTCTGGACATTGTAAGATCGGAGACCTGGTGAGAGAAGAATTGACAGGGATCACCGCCAGCCAACTTCTGACTTGGACCTCCTGTGGCTATCGGATGATCTACTTTGCTCCCTTGTCCAAAATTTCATCGATGCTCAACTGGAACGCTCGCCTTTTATATATGGGTCGATGGCGTAGCTGGTTATCGCATCTGTCTAACATGTTGTTTCGACTGGATATTATGTCGTACACAGAAGGTCCTCAGTTCGAACCTGGGTCGACTCATCAGCAATGCCAGGTTTACTTTTACATGAAGGGTCGTTTAAAATTACTCTTCCAGGCAACTGACATATTGTGTAGCGTTATGATTTCATCACCGTTCCTCGTCATCTGAATGAATTCAACTCTCATTGGTCTTATCAGCTGCCAGTCCTTTGAACTTCATGTGTCTATGGCGAAACAGGAGTCGTGTCTGCGTTAAGGTGCGGAGTGTTTGAAAAAATCAAACGGAATATCCCAGTTCGAACCTGGGTGAACACATGAAGCTTGCATCAACTTTTTTTTTTTTTT
>ML213649.1:45336-85879 GCA_004379715.1 Crucibulum laeve
CAGTTGATTCTCCTAGATGTAATATTAGGTTTTTATTCTTTCTTTAACAGCTTCAAATTTTGGATTAGACTTTCAAGCAGTGGACGCATGCTGTCTAATTCCATTTGAAATTAGGCTCCTAAACCATGGTATCGGTGCCCAACTTCAAAACGGCGTATAAGAAACACGGTGAAAGGTATGTATGGGTCGATGGCAAAGTCGGTATCGCGTCTGTCTGCCATGCTGGTTTTTGTAACTCCACAGCGGTAAACAGAGGATCCCAGTTCGAATCTGGGTCGACTCGTAAGAATTGAGAGTTTTCGGAAATAATTTTTTTATTCCTTCGATGCAGTAGTGAATTTAATAGTTGGTGTAGAGGTATCTGATATCAATTTCTCGTTTTGCTTCTACATGGGAACGGTATTTTCAATTCTTGCATCTGAATCACCCTTTGCCGTCGTGGATAAATCGAAATTGTATGGCTGAAGGGTACTCTATTACGCAGCTTCAAATGAGGTATATAGAACATGAATGCATATTTCTTCTAAGATTAGTTCCTCGTCTTTGAAGTGTTCGCTCTCTATCATATTAATAATAATACTAAAACATATGAAATAGCAAGTTCAGTGTCGGTTGTTTCTTTTGCGATCGACACGCTTGTGCCATTGCTATTCGACTTTCAAATCAATTAGAAATGGCGCAGTTCCCATGACTTAGTACAGTATTACTCAATACAAACCATCGTCACTCCACTGGAAGAAAACACAATTTCACTCACGAAATGTCGGTCATGTCCGAAAATGCTCAGCTTCAGTACAGAATAGATGGATAGAAGCTCTAATTCCACTCAATCGGAATTCGATGATCAGACATGATATGTTGAGTCAATATTGCTTACACTTTGTTATCTAATCGAAATCAATGACAGAGAGCGGGTATAAAAGACTAGTTTGGGGTGTCTTGGCTTCATCCCCAACTTGTACCTGCTGCGATGCCCACGACCATCATCGTTTTGCTCAAGCGTCACCCCGAAATCACAAATGAGGAGTTTATCAATGGCTGGTGCGTCTCTGATACAGTATTACTATTATAGATAGTCCCTTATCTATGATTAATCCTTCCGAAATATGCGTTCAGTAACGCTGGAGTCCCACATTTCCAGTCTATGGGAATCTTCAAGCAGGGTATAGTTAAGAGATTTAACAAGGTGATTTTTATATATAGAGAACTATTCTTTATCTTCTGTCAGCACGACCAACAGTTGAATATCACAGTTCCATGTCGACCCAGAGCAAGCGAAACAATTATCCACATTGAAGCCCGGTTTTGCTGTATCCAGCTTCGATGCAATGGTTGAAGTCGAGGTAAACAGTCTCGAAGAATTTATAACGGATTCCGAACACGCTGAATATCTCGAAGTAAGTGGTATGTCCAGTAATAGCCGTATCCCGTTCTAACCATATCATTCAACTATCTCAGAAAGTCGCTGGAATGCAGCAGAAACTCATAGATCTAAGCTCTCTCCAAATCATGATTGGGGATTACGATGTGAAGTTCCCTTAGGTATAATTGAATAATTAATAATACAAGAAGTGTCGTGGCACTATCTCGGAACATGTTTATATAAAACTCGGATGTCAGTCTTCCATCTACTCTTGAAAGTATGGGTCGATAGACAATGAGCGACTGATTTGGTTGGGAGGAGTCAAAAGGACCGAGGTGTGGATTAGACTAGATATGTGAGCAACAGGCCTTCGACGGGTGACGAGTTCGTAATGAGGACGGCTAGCGGAGATAACTTGCTGGGTGTGGGGCGACGAGGGGTTGGAGCTGATCGAGGTGCTGTAGACCTGGCGAGAGCTGGGTAGTGGGCTGAAGAGAACAATGTCGAGGATTGAGGGGCACCTCACTTGGCGATAGTCGGGCTGGGTATAGGTAGTCCATGGCCATGTCCTGTATTCATCAGTGTCCGTCTCTTCGTCGTTGTTCCCATGATCCTCCAGTTGAACTCTTCTAACTTCAGATGGCTTTCAGCTGTATCAATAAAGCTCCGAGTATGAGAGCGGGAACAGGCACGGAGCTTAGTTAGGAAGTATATGCCTTGAGAATGGAAGTCGGGGACCACCAGTGGGCGTCTGACCAAAGAGACTAGTGGCAATTCAGCTGGAAATTCCCGGAGGTTCCAAAAATAACCAAGGTCAATAACGAGTACCGCTCAGCCACATTTTTTTCTTCATCGTTGGATCTTTGCCCTATTCCTCCACTTCGAAGTACGACCTTCATTGCTCTCTAGCTCTCACATGACTGGATGGCATGACTAGTCATCGCACATGTCTAGCATATCTTTGTTCTACAAGTTTGTGTGCACAGATGGCTTTCAGTTCGAACATGAATTGACTCACCAACTACTGCAACTTAAGTTATCTAAGCTTTACTTCCCCAGGGCACTTGAAAATCATATGGTTTGTAACACGAAGACTCATAAAATCTTCTCCATTCCATATCTAGATGGGCCTGCATATTTCGAAGTCGACACCCACAGTTTCTTCAATTTAACATATGCATATCAAGATCTTGCAGTTTGAATCGAAATTCTCTCGGTCTTCTTAGCCTCTAGTACTTTATAGGTATAGAACTGTGGTAAAGCTAGTGTCACTGCTCACATCTATCTACTATGCATAGTATCTCTAGAAGTCTAAGTAGAACATCCCATTTCGGACCCCATTTCAACTGATGGAGCCATTTGATGATGAAACTTTTTGGAAGAGGGTGTGCTAGCTGATTCTTCCATATGTATATTTTCTTTTGCATCTCAAGATTCGAATTTAGAAGATATATCAATGGGGATTTTGAGCAGTACACATCAGGCTCTTTAACGTTCTAAGCCTAGTTGTTGCCCAACTTCAACATCATATAAGAGCCACTGCATGCGTGAAAAGTATGTGTCGATGGCAGAGCTAGGATCACACCTATATAAGATATAATGTTCTCCGTACTATAAACCCAAATAGAAGGTCTCAGTTCGAACCTAGATACATTCATTTGGAGGTCTTGTTTGACTCCAAACTGGATCTCACATTTCGGATCTCACAAATACAGTACTTAATATTCAAACACTGGAACCGATTTTTTCGCCTTCATCAGTTGCCGGAACTCTGCTTTTAATAATATGGAACACGATAACTCTCTAGCTTTTCTCTAGTACGAGTTGATGGCTTATCAAGTACCTCTCCTACTCTTAGGTGCTATCAAGTTGTGCAGAGAATTTTGATAGTTCAATCTTATATCGGCTCATAATGCTTATTGTACTCACATCTTTGGTTCACTGGCTAAGAATGAGGGTATAATCGTAGTTCATCCAACTTAAAAAAAAGTTTTCAGTTCAAATCTAGATTTACTCTTCCGCAAATGAATGAGTTCTCTAAAATTTCTCTTCGTCGTAGGTACATCAGCTGATTTTGGTGGTTGGCGTGGATTAAGCTCATACCAACATCTGGTTTTACTACTTTAAAGGAATGGTATCTACAATTTTCGCATCTGAATCACTGTGCGTGGTCGTGACGAAATTAAAGTTATATCACTCAACTAATATCCCTGAAGGATAGTGCTACACTTAGCTCCAAATGTCGGTCAAATAGCATGATGGCATGTGTCTACTAGGTTCAACCTCCCGCCGTTGAAGTCCCCCACTCTCCATCACATATACAGAGATAGCTAACCGTGGCAAGCTGGGATAATGTAACCTGGGAAGTAGCGAGTCTACTGTTTATTTTTGAAATCTACATACTCACACCGTCGTCACTTGACTCGAAGAAAACATAACCTCCCCTCGAAATGTCGATTAAGCTTAAAGATGCTTCGGCACTCGTAGTATAACCTGGGAAATACCCTCATGCTTCTGTATCGATTAGCTATTTCAAATCAAACAGGAATATAGCAATATCCACTAATAACTTACCTGATACACGTTATCGTCACTTGATTGGAATAAAACAAGTTCACCCTCGAAATGTCGATTAAGCTCGGAGATTCCCAACTTCAATGCTCAGAATAACTGGATATCAGCGCTACTTCAGCTCAATTGGAATTCAATGACAGGACACCATATGTTTCACAACTATCACTTAGGCTTTGTTATCTATTCAAAATAAATTAGCAGGCTTAAAAGACCAGTTTGCGAAAGCGTTAACTTCATCCCGATTTCTATTGCATCTTTTGCTCATCTTCTTTCTGATAAACGTCTACTACTATGCCTACGACCATCATTGTTTTGTTCAAGCGTCGCCCTGGAATCACGAACGAGGAGTTCATCAACGGCTGGTACGTCTCTGCGATATAGGTAATCCATTAGCTATGATTAACATGCTGACATCTGCATCTAGTAACACCGCAGTCCCACAGTTCCAGTCTATGGGCGTCTTCAATCAGGGTAAAATTACCCGATTTAATAAGGTAGGTTTTCAGATATCTTTCACTCATCCCCCGTTGTAGCGGCTAATATCTAAACACTACAGTTCCATGTCTCTCTAGAGCAAGCTAAGCAGTTGTCCTCGCTGAAGCCCGATGTTGCTGCATCTAGCTTCGATGCGATGGTTGAGCTTGAGGTGAACAGTATCCAGGAATTTATAGGAAATTTTGACCAGTCTGAATATCTTGAGGTAAGTGGGGTGACCAGTAATAGTCATATCTGATTCTGACCATGTTATTCGACTATCTCAGAAAGTTGCTGGAGCGCAGCAGAAGCTCATCGACCCAAGCTCTCTCCAAGTCATGATTGGCGGTTACGACGTGAAGTTCCCTTAAGCTTAATTGTATAGTAATTATGCAAGAAATTTCCTGTTACTACCTCTGGACGTGTATATACGAGGACTCGAATACCAAATGTCTATGCACTTCTTGATAACTACAAAGTTCTGAACTGATACTGATTTATATTCGTACATTTCCGCATCGGTATACGTTATTTTGGTAGGATTACAACAGATTTTTGAACTTAAGTCCAAGGTCCCTGGTGTGATTCCCATCTTGAAACGCTTATTCGCGTGCCCACTGCCTCAGTCTGCTTCCAGTTTAAATGCTCGATCCCGGTCTGGTTTAGAGATTTAATCTAATTTTTTACGACATACAGCGTTGGGAGTGAGTCCGTGCATTTCAAGTAGGACTCGTTGTACGCATAAGCTGCACGGCCTAATTCGTCTACTCTTCCACTCTGTTGGAATATGAGCGTCAAGACTACGAGCATTCGCAATCACGTTCTCAGGTACATTTTAATCTATCATTTCAAGCTGCCATTATCACTATACTTGCATTCTGGTAGCACTGTTTCATTATTAAAGTAGATACTATATTTATATTAGCTGCGAGTACTTAAGTAGAGTACTTTTACGATTTATACTGCTCCATTTGCCTCATGGGTTTACCAAGGCCAAATGTTTATGTCACTTATTTTAATAGGCGTGCACACTCTGCTTACTCATCTAAGCATATTTTTTCAGGGGCTGTCTTGCCAAACGTGCTTCTCCTACCATTTCTTTTTATAACGGCCGAATGTCCCTGTATGTCGGCGGAATATTGTTAAGCATATCTTGTAGCTCGGGAGCCAATACACTCTTCTCCTCGACGTATGACCATGGGTGGTTTCATGGTGAGCCCCTAAACAGCCACGGCTTGGGTGAAGCATTAATTGGGGTATTAGCTACAGATAGTACTGAGATCAACCTACCATACAACGTTGCAACATTACGTTAAACCCGAATTAGAATCCATAAACAGCAAAAATCGCCGCCCACATGTATGAAATTTCCGGGGTCGATAATGTAGTAGTACGTCGAACTAACAAAATATAATTGTTTACGCGCGATTGAGACTTAATTAGAGAGAGCGCTGAGTGCGTATTCAAGGTACTCGATTCAAGATAAACTTAACTAACTACCAACTAATACTATGAACTATTTCTACTATTACATACTTGAACCACTTGGAACTAATAGGTAACTACAGAAGTATCATGAGATACTTCTCGCTATTTGTCGTGAATGCGTTTTATATGACCAAGGCAATGAATAAAGCAATGATGAAATGCGGGAGGAACATATCAAGGAGCGCATTAGCGCGATTGTGATTGTGTGAAACATACGAGAGTAAGATCTAATCTAGGGAAGTAACTAGGGACGCGATCAGCCCGGCGGTAAGTAGATCCTGTACCTTACAAAATGACACCTGGAAAATATGGACAAAAAGCATTGCTGATGACAACCATTGGCAAGTAAGTACCTTATGGACAGTAAAACCACATGAATGATAAAAATTCGACGAAGACAGATGGATTTGCACTTATTTCGTTCTCAAAATTGGATGTTGGAAAACAAATGTTCGATCAACAATTCTTGTATTGTGACGATCATCATCCATCTCCCACAGTGTACGATAGAAACATAGCATGATGATGCGACATAGACTCCCCAAGGATGATACCGGAGTAGACTCTTCCGGTGTCGGCTTTGCTTGACATGTTCATGCAGACGTCACCATTGTCTGTTTTCAGTTAACAAGGCACCTAGTGGCAGTCATTTTAGTACTTAGATTCGTCATGTAAGTCACCTGTAGACACTGTAAAATTTTATTGACCGATCTCACGGGATCAACAAATTTGACTTGTATTCTCTATCTTTCATAACTTGAATGCACCGTGCAGGGCAATGAGCATTGACAGCGATAATGGTGGCTTCATCAGCCTCGTTCAGGAACTTAGGCGCTGGTGACTTCCATAGATCCACCATTTGCCGCATGTGCTAGTGGCCAAAGTATATCCATTTAACTTGTTGGAGAGATGGACACTCTCACCTTGTAGAAAATTTTCAATTTGAGCACATGGTTCTGTCCATTTCAAACGCGCAAGCTGTATGTATGACGTTTGGTACTGGCGCTAATCTTTGTTGCATTGGTTATAATCACTGAGATTAGTGTCCTCATTTGGCTCGGAAACAGATCCTCAAGGTACAGTTCGAGGCCTTGTCCAGAATCCTCAAAGGTGCGAACGAGCCATGACGTCTGGAGATCATCTTTCTACTGCCCTTGCGGGTATCTATCTTGCTGGGAGCCTGCTCTCGCTTGTCGGATCTGGATTTATTCTTTTATGTTATCTGGTGCTGCCAATGAAGCACCATTTCCGGCATATTTTGATTATTAATCTAGCGACTTCAGGTGAGTAACTCCAAGTTTTACTATCATTATCTTTTTCCTTGTAAAGTACGGTGATGATTATAACGACCGGTAGATTTCCTCAATGCTCTGGACATTTCCGCCTCCGGTTTCTGGATCGTCGTCCGTGGCCAGGGGTTACAGGAGGGACCTTTATGTGTTGCTAATGGGTTTATTGGTCAATTAACTGTACAGGTGTGGAGGTATTATGTATTACCTATATCGGACATTAACAGTTATGGTGACATAGGGAACAGACTGCGCCATCCTTGCTATTGCGCTTGTAACAGTCTACACTATCACTAGACATAATACAGTAGGCCCTGTTAATGCTAGCTGGAACCGGTCAACGATCATTCGGGTTACGTTTGCAATCTGGATACTGCCGATCACTACTTCCTGTATTGCACTCGGGATGAAGTGGTACGAACCTGCTTCTGGTAGCTGGTAATGTGTCTCCTGCGCTTCGCCTATCGAGGTTGAACTGCTAATATTTCGGTTCTAGGTGTTACATCATAGATAATCCAAGATACCTGCGTTATCTTCTCACTCATGGATGGAGGTTTCTGTTCTTCTCCGTTGACGTAATCCATATTTTTTCTTTTGCTATATTATTTGAGTCTAATTCATTCTGTAGATTGGATTATACACCTATCTCGTAAGCATTTAATCCCTTGATATAACGGCTCAAGCCATATTGGTTTATCCTTGCGAACAGTATCTGTATTTGCGAAACCACTACCGGAAACTATCCAAAATGTTAGGCACCGAGCTATCTCACGAATTAGCCGACTGGACGGAGAAAGACGGACAGACAGCCTCTTCTAGATTTTCAAACATAAAAGAGTCACCGGGGTCTGCGACGGATAGCTCGTATACACCACCTTCTAACGCCAAGTCCTCATCATCCCATCCTAGCTTCTACAGTCACATTAATATTACCTGGAAGACGATCCTCTCCCATCGACGGATCTCCCACACTACCACTAACGAGTCCTCCATACACGAAGTCCGGCATAGATATATTCAACATGTTCTTCTCCTCAACGCGTATCCACTGGCATACATGCTTCTGTTGATACCAGGACTTGCAAATCGTCTGGTAGAAGCCTCTGGGCATACATCGAAGATTATGCAGGCCCTTCAGGCATCCTCGCAGTTTGTGGGATTAGCAAATGCGCTCACATATGGTTGGAGTGAGAATGTTGCCGAGCAGCTGAGGAAATATCGTTCCGGAATGTGAGTAGCTTGGATATACTTGATGTGCGAGTAATATGAGGAGTGAGATAAAATCAATTGACTTCGAAAGGCGGGAAAAATTTTCGGGACAGAAGAATGATAAGAGAACTTGACGTTCAGAGAGCAATAAGCAAATGTGAAAATCGAGGTATATTGATTGATTGATGTAATAACGACTTTCAATTGGGAACGGGACAGCGGACCGAGTCATATACCCACGCACCTTGGCAACACACCGGCTGAACCAAACAGTCGAGGTTGTTCTCGGCCACGGCGACGATTTAGCCTCTCCATCCCGTCTACGCACGCTGTTGACTCCAGCAACTCAGTCAATCACCAACCTCGAGCCCGCTATCTCAATCCATCCAAAGCATCGCCATGGTGGTTGCGGTATCCCAGCTGTGACTGGTTTCCATCTCTGTCACTAGTCACCATTGGAACTAGATGAACTGCCGAACAGAAGGACTAGCAAAAGACTAGGGGGTGTACAATGTCCTGCAACGACATTTAAGTACGTGCACATATTCTCGCTTGTCTTCAATGTCGCTGATGGTGTTTATATCCCTCACTTTTGTAAACTGTGATACTCTTTATGAAAGCACGTTCCCGTCATATATCTAGCTGCTCTCGATGTGAATATTATTGAGGGGGGATATAAACTGCTTGTGAGCTATGAGATGCGCCAACTCCCGATATTCCATAATACAGATCCACCAAATTTCTCCTTGGTGTACTCACCAAACCACCGTTGTACCAGTAGATCTAGGTGAGGAGCCACGTGACCGCGTAGCATACATAGCGCGTTCGTGTCGTGTCGTAGACTATGCAAATCCATACCACTACCATCCCGAGCCGTGCGACCAGCTCCAGGCAGAACGCCCTGCTACACCGTAAGATTTAACTCAATAGACATAACGTAGGCATTTTTATGCCTATCTTAAGTCTTTAATACTACATATGAGGGGGTTCAAGCTGGGATTCCCCCTTGGAAAGCTAATTCGTGTGACCACTGCCTTAAACTGCTTCCGGATTAAATATTCGATCTCGGCCTGGTTCAGAGATTTAATGTAATTTTATTTATTTAAGAAAGTGTGTCATTGAGAATGGGTCCGTGCATTTCAAATAGACCCGTTGTACTTATGCTGAACATCTCTGTGAGCTTAGCATGAAGGAAGTGATTGAAGTAATACTGCATGCATCATTCTGCTCTCCGACAATACCGGCAACATGGTGATGGCCAAGCGCTTGAACTATTCCTGTGTCCTGCGGATCGTGCACATGACTGGAAACCTGGTGGAAGCAGACACCTTACCACCGTCCATCATTAGGGGTCATGAAGTTGCTATTCGGTACTGTATTCATTCTATATATAATCACAAGAAAGCGCTCGGCAGGCTATCCTTTTACAGAGTAAGATAGCCTCCGCCTGGCATGGTAGAGAGGAGCCTTGGGAACAATCACATTATTGATGCAGCCTTCGTAACTTTGACATCAATCTTGGTTGGCTATGATTGGATTATGATCAATTTGTATGAAAAACATCGAATGTT
Source organism: Crucibulum laeve (assembly GCA_004379715.1). Classification (NCBI taxonomy): domain Eukaryota; kingdom Fungi; phylum Basidiomycota; class Agaricomycetes; order Agaricales; family Nidulariaceae; genus Crucibulum; species Crucibulum laeve. Next base: position 55,305 of record ML213649.1, read on the forward strand.
AATAATTATATAATACTTGCCATTGTACGGTTTGCATAGACTAGTGAAGATGCGGAGTTATCTTTATCTTGAGGAATGCCAGATGACTTGAGGTTCCCATAATCGGACGATTTACTACTCGTCGATAAGGCCGGTAAATTCATGTTGCCCTCGTTATCGAAGGTGGGCATTGCCGAGTCAGTAGCGATGTTACTGTTACCGCGGACATATTCATGCGCATTCAAACTAGCCAAAAGTGAGTTGATGTATACTGCGTTCAATTTTTCTTGTGTCAGTTTCACAAAACAAAATATTTTACGTGGACACTAACTTTTATTGCTGGGCATGTAGATCCCAATGTAAATCAAGCTGTGTGGTCTTGCTACATACTGATAATTAATCATTAAGCTGGTCAAATCGTTATTCAAATGCCAATGAAATATATTCTTACCGCGGTGAAAATTGATATACTGCCGAATCTATGCAAAAAATGTGGTTATCAACGCTGAAGCGGGGGAGGGGTTGAGTTTCTCACGTCATCAGCACTCCCGTGTTAATAGCTAGAACTATTAACTTGTTGAGCATCGCGTTTGTGCTGGATTAACGGTGTGTTTGTAAAACTGTTCCCACTAGATAAAATAATGTTCCTACCTTCTGAATCCGGTGCGTTTTTGATAAATTGAGTAGCAGAGGACAATAGCGATAAATGCATCCACAACCACGGCAGAAGTGAGGCCTGAGTACAGCATCCACTGCTCAAATAATGAACTGAGTGCATCTGGGTCATATATATATTAGAACGTACTGATAACTTGTTTACTTGCTGAAAATTGGAATGTCCGTCGAGCCTGAGAAACACGTCAGAATCATCCAACATTCGAATGAAGCTGAAGTTTAGTTACAGATATACTGCCATGGCTGTGCGTCCATGAATTTTTTTAATGGTACCTTGTTGAACTTGAAAATGTATAGTACTCACCAAACTTACATCCTACGATAATGAATCGAGCTCGTTTAATAAAAAGAAATATTTAGAAGGAAATGGCTCACCGAAGTAATTTAGGCACAGAATTCCCTACATTCACAATTTAGTTCGATGCGTTATCATTAGAACTCCAAATCACTTACGATTATTGCAATGTATGGTCGTTGATACGTCACTACGGCGGGTCAGAACGGTCTCTCGAACTTTCAAGCATCAATGATTCTACGCACAACGCCATACCCGTAATGCATATACACTAACAATTTTGTGAGCTATTTGGTGATAGAAGTGCTCAAGATGTATACCTCCTGACTAACGTGTCGCTTAATGCCTGAAATACAGTAGAAAGTGAGCAAGTATTTTGTTATTGAAACTAGTTTTCAAACCCACCCCGGGTATAAGCTGGGCCTACAGAATAGTACGTCATCTCAATGTGGGTCTAGTTTGATAAAACATGACATCAAGGCTTACCACGACGCTCCTGGAGCAGACCATAAGTCGCGTATTAGATTAGAGGATCAATAATTAAGAGGAGAGACGAACCAGACTTGGTTTTGCACAGCTGATGGATTGCCATAATTTGTGACCATGTAATAGTATAATGAATGAATGACGAGGGCGTGCTGGACAGTGTCAATAATCCATAGGCCGACGACCTAGTGTTGCACCGAGTCATTTACTGTCTAGTGATCGATTGATCGTTGACGTTATTCTACCCACAATTGTCTTCATATATGTTCTATCAGCCTGGCTACCTTTCAGAAAAATGAACGTCTGAACGCAGGTGATTCCATATAGTCTGTATGAAGCTTTGATTACATAATAATGTACTTGAAGACTTGCTGGACTGACGTGCTAGCGACAATTCCGCCAAGGAATATGGCACCGAGTGTATCGTCGAAAGTGAGCTTGGCTGTAGTAGTGGCCATGGCGGGAGGTAGCCTCAGATAGGAGCTGCTGAAAGTTCCGAGAATATCAAGTTTTCACGATTATATAAGTACACGTTTGAACATCATAGTTTGATATATTGTGCTTTGATGATGTGTTGATGTCAATATGTTCTTCGATGTTGATAAGAGAACTGATGAGCCACATGTATCCGGTGCTTCTAATTAATAATAGAAAGGCGTTATCTTCGGGGAGTTTTAGGAAAGATGCTTCTTGATCAACTTCAGGCCAAGAAGATAGAGAGCCACCATCAGATGAAGAAGTGTCAGAATCCTCGATGAAAGAATTCAATCGATATCTCCAAAGCCATAGTGAATGTCCGTAGGGCATGACTCCTCTTCAGTGGGGAAAGCATACTATTATATTCATTTCTATCATATTAGAAACACAATCGTCGCCTTATAGCCTGTTGCTCTCTCGCACGTGATTGATTTGCTATCAAGGCCTCTTCTGTCTCCAGTGAACGAACTTTCTCTGCAGCTGGAGCAACCATTGGTAAAAACTGCAACCGCCTCCGTCGTGACATTGTCGAAGCGCTCTCAGTTCTTGAAGTGTGCCTTGCGAAAGGAGCTTCTACGGCAGGGGCTTGCTCCACCGACAGCAGCGGAACTGTAGTTGTATTCCTAGGAAATTTAAGCAGATGATGGGATGATACATGGATAGATGAGGGAGAGAATCCTGTTTCTTGGGACTCATGTCCCGTGAACGACGATGCTGATAGCAACTAATTGATTTGATCAATCTCTAATGATATAGATTATTTATAGACTTCGAGCCTCCGGCCTGAGCTTGAGTCGGCCTGAGCCCTCACTGCTGGTCCAGCTTGCGTGTGGAAAAGCCAGGCCCAAGCATAAATCGGCACGTCATTACCTACGCTTGTGGAAATTAATTTCTTGCTGAGTTGCTTGCCTCCAGAGATTAGTTGTGGGACAAATTGTAGATTATTACTCCCTTTTTATCGGCAGAAAGTTTTTCCATAAGTAAATAAGTTTATACCCTTTCTTTTTTAAAATTCTTTTTTTTTTATAGTCAGTGGTAGCTATAGCTATATGTCGCGACACAGCTACGTCTATTCCAAGTGCGAGAATGTTATATGTATGTAATGTAGGGTATACTAAGCTAGAGATAATAAAATGGGCAGGAGGTGTGTGTGTCGAACTCGTGACATCGTTTGAGGCGACGCCAGGGGGGTATTTTATAGTGGCTTGTGAAGCTGGGGAGTGGCAGATGTAAGCTACGTGAGAGGGGAGGGATTTGTAATTCTACTGGGTTGGGAGTAGTTGGTCCGGAGTGTTGGAGTTTATATTTTTGATGCTCGAAGCCCTTTAAGGCTATTCAAGGTTGTAAGAGATGCCATATAAATATATTTGTTTACTAATTATCAAAATCCTGGACAGACCTTATACCTACAGTGTACCTTCGCATTTCTTCCGTGATTAATTCAAATTGACCTGGCTTCTTAACCTCATTCCAGTAGAGACACCATATGCCCTCTAATTTCCAGCACAAATATGCTCTTTGGGCCATTACTGAGAGTAAAATCCTGCAGAGATGTAATGTATATCCATGACTTTCTCGGCATAAATTAAATTAAACTTCTAGGACTTGTTAAACGACTTTGTCTATAACAAAGTATAATTGAATGAAGAGATGTGAAAGCTCTAAGTGTTTGAACTATTTCTGCGTGGACATCATTCTGGACGATTATCGGGAGGACAAGGCGCTCTGGAGAGATACGGGCACATGCTTAAAGTTGTTGCAGGAAAGGTTATGCTTCAACTGCACTATCTGAATTTTGATCAGCGTCTTTCAGTGGGAAATACTGGTTCTTGACCGTTCCTCTGCATGATTTACTACCCGGTTTCTTGATCATTGTTCAGTACTCTTGTTAAGGGGACTTCTACATCTATTTTACATGTCGCAATATATTTTTCACAATGAAGTATCATCTTACCAACTCCTCAGTTGCTGTATATCACTAGGCTCTAGCTGATAGTCATCGAGAGACTCCGTCATGACTGGGAGCACGGAGCGTGTAGATACCATTGAAACCACATAAGATTTAGCATCTGAAATATTTTATTTCTGTCCTAATAGCTAAACACTTAGTCAAGGGACACTTCAAATCTTTTTGAACTGTTAATGATTATATAGCATTATATTCTGTACAAAGAGGTTTGAATCCAAGCATCACAGAAGCAAGAAGATCTCCAACAACGGATCGATCCAGCGGCGATCTCCATGTACTCCCACGAAGCAACATAACTTCTCACTCAAATTGAAACTCTCCGGTAATGGCCGCCTTCCATTGGGAGTTTCAGTCTTCTCGGTTGCAAGTCAAATTTCACCAAAGCACTTCTCTCTCCCATACTAGCCGTATCAACATAAATCTCAGAGACTTAGTATTATCGACTGAAGACCAGAAGGATTTCAGGAGCTTTTTTTTTAGCCCAAAAATATGTTTTCTGTTGCCGTGCTGTTTAATCATGTTACATGGTGCGTTGGAACTCATTCTAAAGTCTATTACTACCTCCGACCAACACTTTTGATTTATCAAATAAAACTATAGACTCATGGAAAAATAGCACGTGTGTATCACCCTATTTCATGTTATTCACCTTCGCCATTTGTAAATCCTGCTGATCTTTGTCATGACCATTATGGCCATTTATTTCTGGCTCGGATATATTCGGATTATTGTAATCTTTCAAGATCCTCCAATACTCTTCTCGTACTGTATGGCTTTCGGAAGACCATATTCCGGGGGTGTAGTCGCTTCCACATCTGAACTTCTGTATTGCCTCGGCTACTGCACTCATTTTTGGGAATTCATCGCATTCCTTCAGCCTTATAAATTGGGCATCTGGAATAGACCTTCGTAGAGTAACCATTGCAAATGCGCATTCCTCGACTTGTGCATGAAGCTCGTATGCTTCGTCCCGGAAAACTTTTATACATTCTGCTATCTCTTCACAGCATGTGAAAAGGTGCGTGAGGATCTGGGATCGAATTCTTTCATTGAGTCCGCCTTGAAAAGGCAGCGGATGCCTCAGTATCTGCCTAAGAATATTCCAAAGAAACTTTAACAGGGACCAGCGTAAAGCAACTCTTTTGCAAGTTTGACGGTGATGCTGTACGTGAGGTATAAGAAGCTGCAGCAGCTGCAATGCAGTGCTTTCTTGAATATGTTGAGTGTCCATCAAATGAAACATTTTTTCAAGATAATCAACCTCTGATACCCTCTGCAAACTCGAACTAGTGCGATTGAGGGGAAGATTAAAGAATTCATGACTCTCTCGTTCTGTTGCTGTATATCGGATCCGGCTGTAAAGTTCAAGATAGTGATGGCGAACATTAGGATGGAGGTTTTTCTGCTCGTAGTTTAGATATCGAATAGCTAAAAGCGACAACATGTCTCGGTGGAGAGGGTCTGATCCTCCTCTTGGTTTTAGATAGCTTCTCCGTGGTTGAACCTGGTGCATCATAAAGGGAAGAAATTGGCCAGGCTGAAGGAGGTTGCCAACATTTTGTACCGTTCCATGAGCAGGTTCATATAACCTTTGCTCTAACCATCCAAGTGAATTTTCGAAATCAAAAAGTCCCTCAGTGACTGGAGCCGGTTTAGCAATTCCTCTAATGGCTCGCACCGCATCTACGAGCTCAAGATCAAGAAGGCATGGAATAACAAGGTAGTTGGCATCGACGCCTAAAGGAAGTTTGTTACAAATCCATTTCAGGCCACGGATAGTGTCGTACTGCATATTGGTGATCTCTAAGCAGGCATCAGTGCGGAAGGTAACACCCCCAGTGTCGCGCTTATTCCTCCAGTATAAATCAAATTCACCCCAATCCGACAACTGCCATCGCTTGTCGTCAGATTTCCACCAGGAATTAAACCAGTGAGAACAGTGCCGCCATGTAGATACTAACCCTGGAAAAATGCTTCCGACCACATCACTTATCCACGCCATGAACTGTGGCCCTGCTGCATGACCGGCGAGTGGATATATATCATTGATGATAATTAACCCAATGGGCGATACCAACCGAAAGAATGCCCAAGACTGTAGCGACTTATACGCACATTGAGGCGTTCGGTAGTTTTGCTCCATCGGAAACAGAATTTGGAGAGTGGGAAGCACAGTCGTGACAATTATGAACAACAGAGCTAGGCTCAGGAAGACGCCTGCAACTGTAGCAACTGTATGATTTACGCTCCAGAGCAAAGTAAGCAGCCCCACAAAGAAGAACACTAAGGCTACCTCCAGAATGAGAGGGAGAGCCGCTAGAATTCTCGGAACATGCCACTTCTTGAGCCCTTCGTAGAGCATTTGACGTAACGCAAGGTATTCTTTTGGTGAGAGCTTTATATCTCGCTCATATTCGCGAAGCCACTGTATGCAAAGAATACCCATTATCGCCGTCGCGAGACTAAAAGTGAGACTGAGGAACCAGAATGTGTTGATGCGAACAGCTGATGCAGAGGGAGTGAATAAAGTTTTTTGGAATGGAGCTCGTGCTGTGGTATTATCTGGACTTGCACTAAGCTGCGAGGAGATGTGGATCAGTACAGCTAAGCTTACGTCGCTACTGTCCTCTTGGAGCCATTTGTACGACTCCACCGTGAAAGCTGTAACCACCGCTGAGAAAAGGCCTGCCTATAAATTGAATTCAGATGTGTACGATAGTGGTTTAGAAAGTATTTACTAATATGAGTAGATTATTAATTTCTTCTTTCCACCTGCTACATAATTCCTCGTCATATTCTTTGATGATATCATGACAGTCCTTCCACGCGTCTTTCTTCCTACAGAGGGGGTATCGAAATGGATCTCCTGATCTGTGTTGCCTTTCCATAATTGTTGAATGTCTGAGAATTTGCGATGGGAATGTAGGTGGGCGATCGATGCAGGACCGCGGCTAGGTAGTGAGGGCTGCATGGGCGCGGGCTTTTGAGAGGGTTGGTTTGAACAGCTCGAATGTTTTCAAACACAAAGGAACGCCCGTTGAGATCAGAAGATTGATGTTCTTGATACAAATGTGATACCATAAAGCGCTGGTTCAACTACCCTCTATTTGCAATATAAACGCGCACATGTTGAGCGATAAGAACGGCCAGCAGTATTTATAGAATGGCAATTCAGAAAGAAGGGTGGGAATTTAAGCGCTTCATTAATCACAGAAGAATTAAAATATTTTCTTGTCTGTAGGCCACGCGTAGGAACAGCATTGGGTATCGCGATGAGTGGGCGTCAACCGCCAATTAGATTCAGAGATGCTGAGTCAGTTGAGAGTCAGACGCGTTATTTGGCAACAGTGTCGGAAACAAGTAGTGACACAAGGTCACATGTCCAACGTTTATCAGGATTAACAACGCACTAACCATGTCGACCAGAGCATTCCACGGTTCCAAACTTCAACATGGACTCGAGAGAGGCGCCATCCAAGCTCTGTCTGTCCAACACTGCGGACACTAATCTACCTTGAATGTTGTTGTCAAGTCCCATAGCCAGTCTAGCGAACGCTCATATTCATCCTCTTTCAAATCCCAGCAGCTCGTACTTCAAATCGCATAGGTATTCCTAGCAACAAGATCAAGTCGGGCCTAAAGATACACTAACATGGTTATTTCTGTCGCCTCCGTGTACCCATATCAAGCCATACAACACGTCGGCGAACCACTGTAAGGCGGTACGTGGGCTTGAACGAGTCGGTATGTCACACGCCTGCTTCTTTACCTGCCCATCTGACCGTGCTTATAGATAGTTGGACTGGCATAACTGCTTCGCGCGGGAACAATATTTCGTACAATACACATCAGCTGTTCAATGGAACGACCATAAAGACGAAAAGAAAAAGGAGCAGGAGGTTCAGCCTTGAATCGTACCTATCTGACACCCTCCCGAACATTGTTAACGTATACGCAACCAAGATGAGCATGCGCGCTGTGGTATACGACAAGCCATTCACGGTCACAGTTCGCGAGGTGGAGAAGCCCAAGATCTTGCACCCGGACGATGTCATCGTGAAAGGTACGCCTCGGTCTTAGTTTCCTTCATTCTGTGCTGTGAGCAGAACTAACACCGCTGCTGCTTTCACAGTCACGACTACATGCATTTGCGGAAGGTTCGTTGTAAAAATATCGATTCTTGTGCTTCTATTATGCTGAACTCTTGTATAGCGACTTGCACATGTACGAAGGGCGCACCGCCGCGCAGGCAGGTATCGTCTTCGGGCACGAGAAGTGTGTTTGGTTTATCATCTTCCCGTGCTAAGCTGATCCGGGCATATAGCATGGGAATCATTGAAGAACTGGGAGAAGGCGTTACAGTACGTTCATTCATCCTTATGTTCTCTATCCCTTCAATCTTCCTGACTAATTCTCTTTCGTGTAGCTCCTCCGCAAAGGTGATCGTGTCGTCATGCCATTTAACGTCGCCTGCGGGCGTTGCGCCAACTGCGAGCAAGGAAAGAGCGCTTTCTGCACGGTCGTCAATCCCGGATTTGTGAGTACCCGCCGTTTCTTCGATTGTCTGAGAATATTTCTGATATGGGCTGGATTTTAGGCTGGAGGGTAAGCCATAGAACTCGCTCTCTTAAGATTAGCTCTAACCCGGAGTACGTGTGTAGTGCATATGGGTTCGTCATTCTCCACCTCCCACTCGCTCTTTCTAACTCGATACACGTAGATATGTATCTATGGGACCATATCCCGGTGGCCAAGCCGTACGACTTCTTACCCCTTCTCCTCCTCGTGTCTCCCCACTAATGACCTCTTGCTATTTAGGAATACGTCCGCGTTCCATTCGCCGACTTCAACGCTCTGAAGCTCCCACCCGGTACGGAACATGAGGAAGACTTCGCGCTGCTGGCTGATATCTTCCCTACGGTGCGTGTTCAGGTTTTGAATGAGATGGTTTCGAATACTCGAGAATCGTTGAGCCGCTGTTCATGTTTCATGAGCATTCTGTGAGCTCGCCTTTAAGGAGCTAATATGGTCAACTGATGGTGTTGGAGAGACATGGAAGCTCTGTGACACTGTTTTTCAACTTGGTCTGTTTATCGTCTGTATCGCTACGAGCTGTCTATTCGAGGTGCTTCTGCGGCTGGTCCGCCTATCGCATTCTGACATCTGAGGGCTGTTGATGCTCGCGAGTAGTGGGAGTTGGGGCGTTCGTTCTGCCTATTCATCGTTTCAGTTGTCATTCGCGTTCACACCCATCCCACAAGCCACGCGATCTTATATTCAGCACTTGTCTATCATTGACAAGTCCATCCTCCAGTCCTACCGTGGAAATCCTGATGATTCTTCTCGGCGGAGAGAACCATTGCTTGATATTTCCATTGTAGAACTGTGCTTGGATGGCTGGGTGGTGCGTTCGTGGTATATTGAGATACACTGAAATCTGTTGGTGGATGAACAGCGCTGCTACCGTTCATCCCACCTATTCAACTTCACCTCAGAATGTTCTCATCTCGGATGTGTCGATTTGTCGACTGACCAAATCCTTTCGCGGATGAACTGTTCGTGGTCACTCTTTCTTTCCACTCTATATCGTCTCGCTTTCGTACTTTTGATGCTGACTCCTCTTCACGTTACAGGGATGGCACGGTGTCGAACTATCCGTACGTCATCCGCCTCCTCCCGATGTTACCTTGTCTTCTAACTTTCGTTATACAGGGATTCCGCCCAGGCGAATCAGTAGCCGTCTTCGGCGCTGGACCTGTCGGTCTCATGGCAGCGTACTCTGCCCTACTTCGTGGAGCTTCTGAAGTATACGTCGTCGATCGCGTCCCCGAGCGTCTTGCGAAAGCAAAGGAGATTGGTTGTGTACCTATCGACTTCGGGGCTGGGGATCCCGTTGATGCGATACTGAAGCTGAGGGATGGGTAAGTGGTCACCTCACCAGAGCGCAAGTGTTTGCTGATGGGTCTGGATTGATATGTAGGAAGGAGGTTGATCGAGGTGTCGATGGTACGTCTTCTGCGCTCTTATCACACACTTTCTGATAAAGGCATTCCTCTTGTGCAGCTGTAGGCTATCAAGCCGTCGCGCAATCAGGAGTCGAGCAGCCTAATGCTGTTCTCGAATCGCTCATCCGCGTCGTCCGTCCTACTGGCGGGCTGGGGATCCCAGGCCTGTACGTACCCAGTGACCCCGGAGCACCAGATGCAGCCAGCGGAAAGTAAGCCCATTGCTCTCGATTGAAATGAATCAGCCTTTACTTACTATCTATATGCAGGGGTTACATCTCATTCCCGTTCGGTAAGCTCTTCGAGAAGGGTCTTTCTCTTGGAACTGGACAATGCAACGTCAAGGTATTCCTTACTTTCTTTCTCTGATTCTTCGATATGTTAATCACCTTACAGGCGTACAACCGCCACCTACGTGACCTGATCATCGCAGGGCGGGCTAAGCCCTCCTTTGTCGTATCGCATAATCTGCCTCTCGATGCTGCCGCGGACGCGTACGACAAGTTCGATAAGCGCATCGACGGGTATACAAAGGTCCTACTACATCCTTGAATGGCACATAGCTGAACGATTTGGACGATATTGTTAGTGAGACAGGCGAAGTCCCCATGATATGTATTTGTACGACCGCAATATGTTGTACTGCCTTTCTGGAAGAACATGTGTTCGAAGGCCTCCGCGATAAATTTGATTTCCCAACTTCTCTGTAGGTCTAGACAACAGACAGGTAGGCCACGGTTGATGCTGGCTCGGTGACCATTAACAAGTTCTTTGCGCATGATGCGAAGAAATAGTACCTAAGAAGAGACTTGGAGCGCCAATCAGTTCGCGGCCAGAGTTGAAGTTCAGAAATAAGTGGACGTCACGACACCTATTTCTACAGCATAGCGAATCTTGATACAGAGTGAAAGACAACTCTCGCTTGTCACTGCTAGTGCTCTGCAACACATAAACTGTTGTGCTCTTGCACTCGATTATTAGTAGCTAGTCCCATTTCTTTAGTCACAATTGAGATAGCAACAAAAGTAAGACAAACAGCTTTCCATTCTACTGGTTTAGATGCAATGTCTTGGAATCGCAGTCAATATTTTCATCAAATGAAGGGATGGTGGAAATATAAAAATTCATCTCATTATTTATAGTTCATTCTATTATCAAAGCCAAATGTCCAAGAAATGTAACGTGTAAAAGTTTTCCAATCATGTCAATTTACTGGTGTCACAATTTCAAGATATCGTACCACAGAGCTAAAGAAGCAAGCCCGTTCATAGTGCCACTAAACCACACCCTAAGAAATCGATTATTTGTTGTCTGCGTTGTTGAATTGTTGTTGCTGGTGGCAAGGCTGGGAGGCCAAGTGAGCCAGCAAGAGCTTGACACATGGCCCCTAAACATCAGTTAGATAATTGGTAAGTGTGTAAAATAAAGTGCACGTGAATAAACATACTACTCATATCGAGCAAACTTGCAGGATCGGTAGGAGCGTTGGGTGGAAGTGCAGTATTTGAGGGATATTGAAGTGCAGCATTTAGGGATGCTCTTGTATTGTAACTCCTCGTCGGTTGGTATTCTGCGCTGAAATTACTATGATGTGAATGAGAATGTATGTAACCAAAAGAAAAACTCACTGTCTGTTCAAATTATTTACCGATTCCCAAATATGCACCACGTCCTGCTGTATGGTGGCGATATTCTCCTGCATAGCGTCGATACTCCTCTGCATGGTGGCGATGTTCTCCTGCACTGTGGTTATCGCATCCATAATTTGTTGTAGCCTCTGGTGGATATCTGGATCGGGTGGTGGTGGGACAGGTAAGAGAGCAAAGTTCCGGCCAATTTCAATGAGATGCTGCGAAATGAGCTGAAAGTCCGGGACAGGTGCTGCTGCCATTGCCACGGTGGTAGGGATGTGATTCAAACATGATCATCGATCACAAACTTGTATTTATATAGGGCGACTTTAAACAAAACACTGGACTTCGGCACTTGCACCAAGTGCTTAAGCTCGCAAAGAGAACTACTATTAACCTGCTGCCTCTTGGTCCAGCTCGAAATGGTTAATACACAGGATATACTCCAGGATCCTTGATGATGTATCTGTAGTATCCCAACACTTGCTTCGGTTTACATACTATCGAGATACTACAGTCTCAGTCATGACTCATTAAGAGACAATCTATATTTAAATTGTCTCGCCCGACTAAGATTAAGTATAAAACTTGATGGCGGTCTTCTATTATCCCAATGTAAACTGTGACGGTCTAGTCACTATTATGATACTATCCACTTCCCCACATTCATCATACTTACAGAACAAGCTATTTACTTATTTACATTCTGTAGCACCATCCTCGTCATACTGTTCTCATTCTTCACTTATATATAATATTCAGACGGTAGACCCCACTTCAGACCCCATGTTGGGCTCCATGAGTGCGAGCTCATTCAGAGTCATTCACCTATATTTTATTATTGTGCTTTCCCTTAAGCGGACTCATTAGTTTGGCAAAATCTGGCATCTGAGACCCAAGAAAAACAAAACTCGCCCAAAAGTAGGCGAAAGTGTACGGTACAAAAGCTTGCCAGTCATATCAATCTTCCTCAAAATCATGACTGTCTGCTAGTAAGCCACATCATAAGAATCAATGATTTGCTGACGTTGTAGTTGAAGGGGTGTTGCTGGTGGCAAGACCGGGAGGCCAAGTGAGCCAGCAACAGCTTGGCATACTAGACCTAATTATCAGTTAGATATGTGGCAAGTGTTTATGAACGAATTTGAATATACATACTGCTCATTTTGTACAAACTATGAGGTGTGGTCGGAGCATTAGGTGGAAGTATAACAGCTGAGGGGTACCGAATTGGAGCTTCTAAGCTTGCTGCTACATTGTAGCTACGCATGGGCTGGAGCGCAGTGCTGAAGCAGACCAAGGACCATGTTTTGAATGATGATGCGTGTAGTCAATGAAAAAAAAACTCACTATGCATTGAACTTGTTTATTGAGAGCCGAATGTCTGCTATGTCTTGCTGCATGGCCATCATTACATCAATTATTTGCTGTAGCTGTTGGCGGATATCTATATCAGGTAGGGCGGAGACGTTTTGGGATATTTCAACCAGATTGCGTGAAATATGTCATTCAGTACACCATGTGGTAGAACTTTATTTTTGTCCGCTCTCAATGAATCCATCTAACAATAAATTGTTTGCATAGATTGCTTGAGATTGAGCATGGAGAGGAACTCTTGGGAGATGAAAATTTTGCCAAAGCTTTTGAAGGATTTCCTTCACAGCACATTTGCAACAAGTGTTGTGAATAGTTGGAACTACCTCTCCTGAAGCCAGATTCATTTTAATTGCCCAAATTATTGGTAGCATTATTCAACTGGACCTTTCAATGCACTCTGACTCACAAAATAATAAATATAAATCCAACTTAGTAATGGAATAAAATAAGGTAAAGCTATGAAGATAATCAGTAAGAGAGAAATGAAATAAGTAAGTATGTTATAACTCACTTCAGTCAGAATAGAATTGATGGAGGTGTATCTACGCTATCTAAGAGTCTTATATACTGGTATAAATAATAAAAGGTGTATCTACTGTAAGTAGATACTAACATGCTAATCATATGTTTCTAGATAACGAAGCCTGAGTAATAAATACGTTGCAATCTTCGTCTACATAATAAGTTGGTCAATATTAGGAATACCGAGTGTGCTCAAGGGGCGGGTGAAGCGCGAGGGACGATTTGTATTTCCAACACTCAGTAGATACCTTGAAAATAGATTTGAGGATCAATATTTTACATCTGTATTGATAAGTTGGATTGGCTAGAGCACTGATAAAACAACCTGAATCCAGCTTCAGGTTGTTTGATAATAATTAACCGTTGTATAATTAATATATACAATTCTCAACTTCATTTCCGTCATCATTAACGGCTGATTTACATTTGAAATACAGCATCAATATCTACTATTGTTAGTATATGGTATTAGATACGGCAATAGGATATATTTCCGGGGTCCATGAGTTGCGAAATTCAACTCCGCCTGGCGGCATTGATGTCGATGGTTGATAACCGAGCGTGGTTGTCCGGCTTTCCATAGCATAGTGTATGTAATTGTCACTGTCTCCAGTTGATCCTGCGTCTACCGTATCATCCTCCTCTTAGTCGATCTCCTCATGACTATACTAAGCAGTCTCACAACAATCTCCTGCACCCGGCGTCGTCTGCTAAAAGAAGCGACAGCATGTTTGGCCTCGGTGAACTTGGATTTGCTAGGCAAACTGTGCAATGGTGAATTACATTTAACGTTCAGCATTTGGTAGATATATCAATAATATTTCAATCATAGCCCATCAAATTCGAAGTCAGATTTGATGAAAAGGCAACGATAATGTGATGGTTCTCGAGGTTTTACTCTCTTGAATTAGAGTTTGGCGTACACAGATACGTCGCGATTGGCATATGTATGGGTATTTGATGGACCCGCGCTCACATATTTTCATCCACTTGCTACTACATCTCTTGTATATTTAATTTATTCTTCCACAAACTAGATGTTTTTAGGTTCTTTCATTCGCAGATGAGCAAGCTCGATAAAAAAGGAGAGCCAAGGATTCATGATCGGTATATAAATGCCCGAGAGAAGTGGACGGTGATTCCTGGACCGTTGGATAGTTTTAAACTATATTAATGACTTCATTTTATAGCATAGTATATTATCTTTTGAGGGCTCAAGAATCGTTCGAGGCAGAGATTACATTGTGGACGTCACCAACAAAATTCGAATTCTCAACGAACATAACAACTGAGACAGAAATTAGATAGTGTGGCATACAGAGGAACAAAAGCATACGAGCAACGAGAAAGGAAGAAGCGTCCGTCGAAGTTCAGACAGCGCAATCGGTGCACTGTTTCCTCATAAACGAACGGTCTCTATCCCACTCATCTTCCCGAACTGATTTGGTTTGCGTCCACCATACTCGCGGATCACCAAAATGTGGTTATGAATTAAAGATGCTGAGTGCTAGCAGAATTCCAGAAGTAGATATTCGCAAGGATCGGGAGGGGCGCCCGTCCGGGGGTGCGTGCCTCCAGTTCTTACTCAAGGAAGTCGCTATCGATGTAAAGCACGAAGAGCAGTTATGATTTGTGGGCGTGTTTAGGCTAGAAAGCTGGTTGACATTAATGTAGAGAACTTACAAAGGACGAGCTCAGATACTCTGAGCAGGTTGCTAACTAGCATGCTAATATCCATTCCGCGCACAGGGACGATCCGCCTCAGCCACCAACTATCAAGGGAGAGCTATGCGACAACCTTGAAGATTCATTAATTCACAGGAGTAACAAATATGTACAGAGGATGACTCACACGAACGCGCAGGACACTCGGCCTGTCACCTCTCTTCGTGATACCGTCGCGCGTAAAACGGAGTGATAGCGCGTCCCAGCTACTTGAAGAGGAATAGAACGACGAGGAATTTCACTAGGAACTTTAGATAACTCGTTCTTATCCGTCACACCTGCTCCGAACGTAATTCAAGGCATACAACATCCATAGTACGAGGAGAAGGAACTGCATTGCGTTGTTGTAGTAGAAGTAGGGAGTTGCTCCATTCAACGTACGGGTAGTATGAGAAGAGAAATCACTTTGAAGGCAGAACTGAAATCATCACCAGCACCATCGACAACAAATAGTTTATATGTACTTGAATCGTCTACTCATCTCCGTCCAAGCTAGATCGTTAGTAGAGCTTCCTTTGCGTAAGAAGACACCACGTACATATCTCTATTGCTCGCGACACCCCACGTCCTAACCTCTCTCAGAGTAATAAGCATTACCTAACCAGATGGTGTATCTTAAATCAAAAATTAATGTATGCCAGTGATAATGGCACAAATCAGACAGATCACGAGGATGTTGACGATGGGCAGACAGGATATTTTGCTCTGCACTACTTCGTTAGCTAGGAGTTCCTCCCCATCCATCCTTCCACTCCTTCCCGACGACACCGTTCTTTGAAACCACTAGAGCACGCATGGAACTTGATGCTAAGGGTAAAGACGATGATTATATCGAGAAACAGGGTCGCATCAAAGATGAAGAGCGGCAAAACCATCTACTCATTATGATTCAGTAAGCAGACGTTGAACGAAAAGAGGTAGAGCTACCGTCGATGTAATAAAGAAGAGCGAGCTTGGTATAGGTGAGGGACACGTCCGCATTGGTATCGATCGCGGTACGAACTCTGTGGCCATCGGTTCTTGGAATTGACAGCAATTAGCACGAGGGCTAACTATCTTGAGATACGGCGCAGCAGCATATGGGGCTCATCCGAAAATGTAACGAGATCTGAGTGCATCAGTAACACCTTTAAAGGCGAGCCACAGCAAAGTGGAAGTTGATCTGGCGGAGGAGCATTGATGAGAGGGCCGCGAAGGGTTGAGGATATGGAAGGGAAGAGGCGAGCGAGGAGGGGCTGTAAAGAAGGGACGAGCGAGAAGAGGCCGTAAGATGTAAGATGACTGGCAGAGGCAAGGAATGGTTAGGCAGACGGAAATGGAGAGCAAAAGCAGAATCGGATGTGAAACTAACGAGGATGTAATAGGATACTCACGTGTATTTACATCCGGACAACCGACAATTCCGCGTCCAAAGGCAGAAAACGCGTCAGCGAATCTGTAAGTGGATACAGTCAGTGAAGTACGCGCTTTGAGAGGGAAGGGTGCGTCATTTTCGCTTGACAGGCTTCCAAATTAGACAACGCCAAACAGCTGCTTGCCTGAAGCACGCCGTTGATTTAGATCCCCCCCATCGTTTATTGCACAACACAATAATGCGGCTTATTTATTAACTGTTACTGCAAGCTTAGTGCCGATGTAATTCTTGATTGCAGAGTTGGAGGAGCAGGGAGATACTAAATACATATCAAAGTACAGTAATCAAGCCCGGGTAGCATGGCAACTTCAATAACCTAGGATCGATGAGGCCCAATGCAAATCACTGGTGCATCCTCAGGATACATTCATGATAGAAAATCATACAATCGATTTTGAGGTATGTTACTGTTGAATAAATATTGCATAATGCTGGTTCTGACATTGAAGCAACATCGAAAATGCATAATCATTCCATCGTAATACAAGTACAAAGCAAACATCGTTATTCATGAGCACTTTTCACAGACAAGACGACATCTCTAAACATCCGAGTCAGAGTCGTCATCTTTTTCTGCCGTGACGTACTAATATAACGGTTAGGACCATCATAAAAAGTCAAATACATCAACTCACAAGAAGCAAAGACAGATAGAAATATTGGATGGTCTCGCCGCCATGAGAGTCCTCCGTCATCGTTCCGTTCGCATATGCCCAAGATGTTCTAGCCTGCAAGAGCCAACTCTCATCTGGCTTTGGCTTATATGGAAAGTTATTCAACTTGATTTGGTTATACCACTCATTGTCGTCCTTAGCGTAAGATGTACCGGAAAAGTCTGTGAAATGACCGACAATAAAGTCGTACAAGGGCTTTTGTAACCCATGTTTGATTTCTTCGTCCTGTGTTGGGTCAGGGCTGGGATGAATCGATGAAAACGTCAGAAATAACACCGATAGAGTATATCACTGAAGAGAAGTACCCAAATAATTGCTCCGTCACTTTATCCTTGATGTCTGCTGGAAGAGGATTGTACGCAGAGAATTCAAAGAATACTCTCCAGTATTTGACCTTCGTACTGATGCCCGAATCATTATCGGGGAAGTGGAAGCCGTATTCTTTATCGAATTTAGAAACATTGTATGTCTCCACAAATGCCTTCATGTTGTCAGGAGTGATATGTTGCGGTATTGTGCTCTGCACACGGGAATAAGGGAGACACAGTATAAAGAATAAGAGGACTTACTTGAATGATGTTTGGAATATTTTTACACAAGACTTGCGTCATATCTTGAAGAATCGGATCTTCTTCAAGCTCATAAATAAGCTAAATTAAAGCACATAAATAATTGAAACCGTAGAAGAAATAGAAGAACTTACACCAAAGAAATACATATATACCATGTCAACCGTCACTGGACTGTTATTGACATCGATAGTCGCGCTGTTAACCCAGTATATTACCATCGCGTTCAATTTAAGTGGTCTCTCGCTGGCTTGGTGAAGTCCATATTCCTTGTCAATTGGAAGATAGCCCCAGCTATTTGAGTTTGAATTCGCCAAGAGGTTTTGAAGCTCGGTCTTGATGTCCTGCCTCACCAAATCTAAGAGTAGTAAGCATTAAAAGAAGCATAATATGATGGTACTAAACCAACTTTCTATATCCTTGATCGGAATAGTGAAGCCGCTGAGAAATGTGAGACCAACAGAAACATGAATTGGGCGGTATGACGTACTTCATAATATATAAATTGAGGTATGTATTGATTTGACTGTCGGTTTGAGTTTTACTTTGGAAAGGACACAAGTGCTCGCTCTTCGTGTAAACAGGCTCTTTTTCGTCTGTTGCCATATCCTTGGGCTTTCCATTTTGGTAGTCATAGTTCCATTTGTTGCTGAAGATTGGACCACCATACTGGGAAAGAGCCGTCGTAAGCTGAATGTTGTCGCTCACGGGATTCTTAGAGATGTGTAAGTTAGTGCTTGGCTATCTTGGAATGAAGAGGGGGTGGGGCATACCTGCGTAACACTTGCCAGCTTTTGAGCAGCGGTGTAGGCTTGGGATTGCAGTACACCAAAAGTGGTAGCCTTTGGAGAGTCGATAGTGTAGTAGACCTGGTACGGTAAGGATTGCAGTGATAGAACATTTGAACGACTACACTCACTCCGACGAAGAAGAGGATATGAAGGGTAACTTCAACAGCCGACTCCGTGTGTGTACCATTAGTATATATAACAGAGACGTCAAGTTGATAAGAATCCTCATTAACGCTGGTAGCGTCATAGGTCTCCTGGCAAGTATCGTAATGCCATTCATTGTCACAGGGAAAATTAGCGACCTTCCCGAGAGTTGCCGCAAGATCCGAGGCTGCCTTGTCTTTTGAAAGATTATTATGAGTTAATTTATGTCACAAAAAAAAGCGGTCTGAACGTACTTTTCATCCAAGATTCCAGACCGGCGGATCTGAGGTTCGGAAACTGAGTAAGTGGGGCGCTGATGAAAGCTCGGCAGCACGTACGCTAAACCTTGGCTAACGTAGTCCCCAATAGCTTTGGTAAGATCGTGGTCTGCGGCAATAATGCAGTAGTCGTATACAGAATGGATTCTCGGATTGATCGTCTCCACATTCGGTGGGTGGCAGCCCGTCGAACTCCAGGGGTATTTGAACATTTTGTTGAATTCACCCTTAGCAAGTGCCTCTGCATAATCTTGAAGGGTTGAACCAGCCACTGTCTGGCTAGGGAAGTCCTAGACAACATATATGAGTCTCAGCGAGAGGAAATACTTGAAATTCACCCACCTTGGGAAGTTGGGTCTTCGCCGCTGCCAGTAACTTGGCTTCGAGATCTTCAGTCACCTGCTGTGCAGTAACGTGTGAACACGAGTTGCCCATGATATCGTAGAGGATTGTTGCTGTTTCTGAGAATAATATCGACTCAAAGAGTTCCATTCAGTGCTTATATAGGCATACGCCTTGTTTCCAGCTATTTGGATAGCCTACTATGAATGGCAAGATATAACAGCGCTTCACCACCGTTATAGTGTTGATTGATCGGATAATTCTTGCCTGATTGCCCAAATAGCTGATAGTGAAACAGGCCAAAAGGTTCGGTCAGTTGAGCATCGCACATCGTCACATTTTCTCCACCGTTGTTGTGCTTCCATGTTCAAGTAGTGATTCCCATGCTTGGAAAGGGTTCTTGCACCCCATAATGAGGACTGCTCCTGGTAAACCAGCATTTTCCGTCAGCTGATAATCTAAGCTGCAGATAATCGATGATATCCTTTTCATGTAATCAAAGTATGTTCACTTTGTAAACTTTGATTCATATTTTGTTCGAATCCAAATCCTGTATCTAATTTACAAAAAAACCTATCAACACATATTCATTTTCCAAGCAAGGGTTCAAAGAAGTGAATATGGTAACACTTCCCTGGTTAACGAGTGAATGCCAATTCCCTACATGATTTTTTTATGTTTATACCGACTAGGCTTATTGATGAGTCATGCGCCAATGACCGGAAAACGTCCATCCGGGGCTTTAAATATTATAATGAATTTTTAGTAATGCCGAACAAAATTAAGGAAGTTCTCCCCAGGCATTTTTAATTTCCGCTGAGGAGTTTAGCTCGCCCTCGCGTTTAAAACGCTTCAAACATGCCAGTATCTCTTATTTAATTGATACCGAGAAGTTATCTCAAAAGCATTGAAACACCCGGTATAGATAGTGTCCTCCGAGGTTATGGGGTGTGAGACGTCTGGAAATAAGCTATGTCATGAGAGGTAGGTGTTCCATAATCCATGGAGAGGGTATACGATCAAAGTTTATAGTATATTATATCAGGAGCGTTGGAACATCTGTTATAGATAGTGTCCTCTAAGGTTATGGGGTGTGATATGCCATGGGAGGTAGGTGTTCCATAATCCATGGAGAAGGTATACGATCAAAGGTTATAGTACATTATATCAGAAGCGTTGAAGCATCCAGTATAGATAGTGTCCTCCAAGGTTATGGGGTGTGAGACGTTTGGAAATAAGCTATGTCATGGGGGGTAGGTGCTTCATAATCCATGGAGAAGGTATACGATCAAAGGTTATAATACATATTATCAGAAGCGTTGAAGTATCCGGTATAGATGGTGTCCTCTAAGGTTATGGGGTGTGAGACGTCTGTAAATAAGCTATGTCATGGGAGGTAGGTGTTCCATAATCCATGGAGAGGGTATACTATCAAAGGTTATAGTACATTATATCAGAAGCGTCGAAATATCCGGTATAGAAGCTTGTTTCCAACGTATTCAGACTAAGAGAATTCTGCTGTCCTTGTGATGTCCTTGTAGTCCGGGAGAAGTACAGGTTGATAATTCCATCACTACTATCAACAGAAGGGTGAAAAGATTCAGGATTAGAAAATCCATCTGGTAGATGTTGGAATATAAATTGTAATTCAATCGATAAATTCCATGATTCCTAATTAGTATTAAATCTATGCCACAAGTATGTATCTTATGCTGCGGACCTGTTTCAAAGTAAATAAAAGCGCTCGAATTATGTATTTAAACATGTAGTAAACTAGGAAAATAATTGCGCGTTTACAACGCAGTTTCCTGATATTCGAGATTGCTTAGGTCACTTCAACAGTAGATTTATCATCAGTAAAATCCAGAAAAGCTATTATTATACGAATTATACAGTTCTCAACGTGCGGTCATGTGATGATGTGACTATCTCGATGTACGCTTCACTGACTGTCTCAATCTTTAGCGTATGCCTTGCCTACATTCCCTTTCGTTCTGATAAGTTGCTAGTAACCGTATGCTATTATAATCCACTTGAATAACTGCACAGCAGATTTCTTCTACTGGGTCAGCCATTAGTTCCGAACGGTGGCAATGGGAATACAAGCTTTTGAAGTTCTATGCGGAAAGATGTAACCCTCGTTTCGCTGCGCTTCGTTTACGTGCCATACTTTAGTATATTTATCGTAGTGCATCTATTGGTGGATATGCTGAACCATTACTTTGCTTTCAGAGTCGTCGCCATTTCGGCGGAAGTTTAGACTTATCATTCACTTAGACTTTTCATTCCACCCGTCACCGCTTTTAGTGTATCTTTTTTGCCGACTGCCTTACATGGAAATAGGAAAAGGGACCGTTTTCCTGGGCTCACCCATGACCTTCCCATCCACTCGCGCACACATTCAGTAGAATTAATAATCATCTTCGCCTGCTTATAACGTATGAGACACCTCCATTCTCCCTCTTCCTTTGCCATCATCTATCATGTCGCTAGCAAATATCCACGACGAACTACACTTAAAACTACTAACAGATAATAACAGCCTTCTCGGTAAGTTTTCTTGACTCATTCAATACCAAAGTTCTGACCGTCTTTTGAGAAAAGTCCTTGAATATGCCAAGATCCTATTCAAAACTCGCTTTGGATATATTTACAGTGGTAGATCCACGTCTCCTCCGAACGCAGCATCTCCAGCCAATCTCAGTGCTGAGAAAAGGGTACTCAATTTTCAAGATGTAAGCCAAGATAATGTCACTGAGTTCATGAACGAAATATTAAAGTAAGTAGAACTCCTTTCGAGGTCCTTATCATTCATATTTGACATTTGAATCTTTCTTCAGGGCACAGAAAGTTCCAGATTGGATGCACGGTAGATTTCTCTTCCTCTGTCCGCAATCCGCACTCAAACAACTCAAAAATGGCCTAGATGAAGCCCAGGACGATCTCCTCAAATGGACGGCGGGTCTCGTCGACTTCACACCCAACAACGAGTGGCATTATAGATCCTTACGCAAGACGTATAGTCCATCAGATCCTTCCCAACAAAACTCGGTTGAGACCAATGCGATCCTCGTCTTCGTGAATGCATCATTATCTAAAGATAATATTACGGTGAAAGAGACATTGGTGTGTTATGTCGGCGTAGGTCATAATCTCTATCTTGGCGAATCATGTTTTTGATAGTCCAGCTCTGAAGGTTTACTACGAAGTTATCCTATCATTAGCGTTCGTGGAACAACAGTTGAGGACGGCTGCGTACAATGATGCTAGTTCAATCATGTTGAATAACGTACGTGTTACATCACGCAACAGATATAGGATAACTTATTTCTTATTTCTGCAGAGCAAACCCATCACAGACGACACATCACTTACCCAAGCATTAGTCCCATTCACTGAAACGCTCTTCAACGGTCATTTTCACTATAATTGGGGACAAACACCTTCAGACTACCTCGATAATGGATCATATCTGAAAATAAACGCCGATGCGCTAGGGTATTTCGATGCTGGAAAGACCGATGGGGTGGATAGTTTTGTGAAAGATACTCTGCTGAAGTGAGTTTCATATTTCTAAATGCTACATGAAATTAATCGATATGCCAAATCGGATGTATAGGGGTATTACAATTCCTGACTGGACGAGTGGTAGGCTAATATATCTTTTCTTTGATCCTTTCCCTTATAACACCGAACCTTTACGCCAATATAGATTCTGCCATCTCAGATATTGTTGGTACGTTCACAGAGATCGTCACCAATGATTCCGATACGCGCTCCTGGATTCCAATCAACCTTGATAAGAAGTACGACGATCATACTGGCGTTCATAACTCCCTCAGAGTAAGCGCAGTCGCTGTATACTACACATATTCGCAAAGGCTATATGATGGGAGAGTGGCCAAAATTGCGTATATCTTTTGGATGGGGGTAAGTTATTTGGGTATATCTCATCTCTTAAGGTTGGGATGGCTGATACATCAGTTTAGATGATCTATGAGAAACCACCTCTCCAAACAGTTGTCTACAACGACATGATAAAGCAGCTGTACGACAACCTTCATAATTCCATGAGCGCTGTTCGTAAAAAAATCTATTGATAAATATACCTGCTCATTACCTAACTCTCCAGGTATCCACCGATGGCCTCACATCTGATAAAGCAGGTTTGATTACTCTCCTCTCCCGCTGTGCGTCTTCCAAATTCAACACCTTCGGATACGAGTTCAAAGGAAGCTCGACGAAACCAAGGGACAGCAATGGCGGTGAAGTATATGGAGTCGAGTGCTTTGGTGAATTTAACGATGTAACTGGCCCGAACATTTCAAAATGGGCTACGGATGAGATTTTCAAGTGAGTCTATTATGTGGATAAGTACGTGAAGTGATATATCCGATTTTCATTAGGGACCACACCTTTTCCTTTTTCTCGACCGGTAAGTAGACTTTTCATATCCAGCCATAGCGCAGCTCTGAGGGTGTCTTGCAGTCCCACTTCTCCAATCCCAGCTCAACCAACAGATCATAAGCTGGCTAACAAAGAATACTGACATCACCAGCGGTAACAACTGGGATATTCAGACGTTCTCCAAGTCGTATAGCGACCCTTCTGATAGCTCAAAGCTTCTCAAGACTAGTGCAGTCGCTTTCTTTGCGAATGGGTCATTGACGGAGAGTGGATTCATTTCAAAGTCCAATTTCTTTTATTATATGGGGGTAGGAGACGTTAATGGGTTTCTCGATATATATTTAGTGCTGATATTCGACTACAGGTATATTACGTGGCGGATGATTCCTCCGATTCTGATTCGGGCGATGTGTAGGGAAGAAAAGATATATGCGCAATTGCAGTGTTTTCATCTACTGATAATGTCTTTCACCAACAATATAACCAATATCCTTTTCGAAGTTTTCGCCGGTCTGATAACAAACTGCGAAAAGAATATTGTAAGCACATACTTCATGTAAATATAGTCAGAAAACGGCATTTCAATCAACTTGATACCAATAACCGAACATACAAGCGAACTTGGTCCTAGCAGTGAGCCTAAATATACAAGAACGTCATGGAAGGTAGCAGTAAAATGTAGCAGCTTATGGCGGACTCGGAGAGTGTGTGTGTGGCGAAAGAGGGGAGCAGTTACGATGCTAACGCAGGTCGATGATCATGGTGATTGAGTGGCAGCTACGGTGAATACATGCGCAGCAACTGAAACAGTGAAATATGAGAGTGATCACTAACGATACAGTAGCAACAAAGTGAAATTTTCATCTTTTCCCATTGACTGGACGCCCAGTGGGACCGGCTTGCAGGCCGTAGGAAGCGAGAGATGAGGCCGGTGTCCATGGCTCAACTTGGACGACATACAACACAACCAGAATCGGCTTCCGAGTTCTGATGAACCTTCCAATCACTTTCGCGGTCGTCCGATCCAACTTCTGGCACTCTCTGCATCTCTCACTTCGTCAGTATCTCCCAAAGCGACATACGCTGTGTCTAAACAGCATAGCTGCATTGAATGCTTTCAGTTCCTCCCAGTACATCTTTATCCTTCGTCGCTGAGCAACCACCTTCGCAGTCTGCTCCACATCATTCATTCCACCAGCGCCCTCCCGATCGCCGACATGAATGGCTTCTTCGCAAAGTGGAACTTAGATCAGCAGTGCCACTGACGTAGGAGGAAGAGCGAGTACGCATACTGGTAACAACTAGGGTGAAGTCTCCACCCTTGAGGCGAGCGCGGCCATTCGGTGTCAATTAGGGAGGGGTTGTACACTCATGAACGTGTCAATGCGACTAAGCGTTCAGTTGTATTCACAAAAGTGGGTCTGGTTCGGGTGCCATGATCGTTTGGTATCATCCACGAGAATAATGGTTTACTTCAAGACTGAGCTCGCTGTCATGAACTACGAGCAAACTGCGTCGTTGCGCTGTTGGGTGATGGATGCATCAAGTTGGGTATCCATTGCTGTGTGTTCGAAACAAATTAGAAATTACTCAAACTGCTTTAAATGCTGATGAGTCCCGTCGGAACAAAAGTGTTAGGTTAATGTTAAGAAGTATCAAGCGAGATGGCTGCAAAGCGTAAGTACTACAGTAGCGACGAATGAAACCAGCGCTTGACGTTACCGGTGCCGCAACTGCTAGGGTCGATGAAACAGCCGCTGACTAAGCAGAAAATGCTCTCTCACCGTCCGCGATGTCAACGACGCCGGCCCCGGCGACGTGTTTTGGATTTATCTTCCACAACCTTGGGCAGTTAGTCGTTCCTGCAGAAGGGCACAGTCGGATGCAAGAATGGCAGATATCGATGAAACCTCACCACTTCTCACCAACAACGTTGACAACGAAGTCAGCTACACTGGGAACGGAGTCCAAGATGTGGCCAGCGCTGAGCAGCAGGAGGCACCCCAAAAATCGTTTCTGACCTTGGTACGTCTGATTCTATCATGACAGAGCGTGAAGGAGTGCGGAGCTGCAGGAATTTGGCTCATAGATCGCTTTCAGGTCATACCAATGGCAGTGGGCATCTTCCTGACGGCGCTCGACGGAACTATTATTGTTTCTTGTGAGTAAGTTCAAATATAACACGAAAAGCTATCCTCAGCAGTCTTCCATGCAGCTTACGCAGCGATTGGGAGCGAGTTGAATCAGCTGCAGAACACCAGCTGGATCGCGACTGCATACCTCCTGACGTTGACCAGCTTCCAGTAGGTCTCCATATCATCTATCAGCACAGATCAAGCTAACAAAGGAATAATCTAGACCACTCTACGGCAAGTTAAGCGACATATTTGGGCGCAAGAACTGCCTTCTCTTCGCGTATTCGATCTTCGCTATTGGATGTCTGTTATGTGGTTTGGCAAGGAACATGACTGAGCTGATAGCGGCGAGGGCGTTTGCTGGGATAGGTGGTGCCGGGATGCAAACGTGGGTGCTCGATTAGACTGATGTCGAGGTTTATGACTGATTTTCGACTTCCTTTCTAGCATCGTGAGCATCATCATGTCCGATGTCGTTCCTCTTCGGTCGCGTGGCACCTGGCAAGGTATGACCCAAAGCTCAATAGCGTACCCATTCCGGGAATCTGAGTGTCCTCTTTAGGCGTTTTAAATATTGTATTTGCAACCGGAAACACGGTTGGCGCATCTCTTGGGGGATTGATAGCCGATACAATTGGATGGAGATGGTATATTGGTTCCTCATTGACCCCCGACTACTACTCATAAACCGGAATAGGGCTTTTCTCTTCCAGGTTCCACTCGCTGTAGTTGCGATTATCGCCGTTTATTTCAAGCTTAACCTCCCCAAATTCGAATCTGGCGACTTTGCAACAAAGATCAAACGCGTCGACTTCGCAGGAGCTGTCACCCTCGTCCTTACCGTGTTCTTCCTGCTCTTCGGACTTGACCGAGGCGGTAACGTTTCATGGAATGACCGCCTCACTATTTCTTCGCTCATCGCTTTTGGCATCGTCGCTATCGTGTTCGGATTTGTCGAGATGAAGTTCGCAAGGGAACCGTTTGCACCAAAGCGTATCATCGTAAATCGATCTTTGATAGCAAGTTATCTTGTCAACTTCTTTGGCATTGCTTCTGGGTTCAGTATCCTCTTCCACATCTCCCTGTACTTCCAAGCTGTTCAAAACAAAACTGCTTCCGAAGCGGGACTATGGCTCATCATTAGTGTCCTCGGTGGACTTACTGGTTCACTGAGTGGTGGTCTAATCATGCAATCGACTGGAAAATATTATATCTTAACGGTAATCGCATATATTATGATGCTTACGGGCACCGTTACTGTAACACTGTCGGCTGGGATCCTCATTCGATCCAGCGTGTTAGTTGGTATTGGTAAGTTTGTAGATTTTCTAAGGTGGATGCAACCTAACCTACCTATCTTTCGTTTTAGGTCTCTTGCTGACGAGCCTAGGAAACGGTTTGTCTCTTTCGTGCGAGCTCTTTGGAATCACTTAACGAACGATATTCTTTGTCGTGCAGGTACTGGAATAACAACTAGTCTCATCTCGCTTATTGCGAACGCTGGACAAGCAGATCAGGCTATTGCCACTGCAGGTCAGCTTATTATTTCCTCATTCTGGACGTTGTTCTCATAGGATTTTAGTTTCTTATCTCTTCCGCTCTCTTGGATCGGTAGTTGGACTTTCAATAGGCAGCACGCTTGTTCAAGATACCCTCCGTTCCTCACTGCGAGCGAAACTTACCGGGCAAGATGCTGATGAAGTCAGTTTCTCCATAATAATTGTGACCCACTTTAGCTCATGTTCTTTAATTTAGATCGTCAGACGGGTCAGAGAATCTCTAAGCTACGTCGACGAGCTCGATCCCATCACACGCGCTATCGTGCGGTGCTCGTACGAGCAGGCTATCCACGTTGCGCTCTGGTTCAGTGTAATCATGGGCTTTTTCGCGTTGTTGTCTTCTCTTTTTATAAAAGAGAAGCCACTTGCTCCCAGGAACTAGTCAACGGAAATCAGTAATCCATACGCATGTTAATTATTTAGATATCGGGAGTAAACACGGTACCCCGCACACAGGCTTCTTTACTCCGCGTTTATGCGGATCGGACATAAGTTAACGCGCTACTACGTTTCTTATTCGCTTGTTTCCCTCTACTCCTCGGGTACTGTGTGCATGTGATTATGATTTATTTATTTATGTTAACCGATTGATACTTATGCTCCGTGACGTTCCCCGCACCTCTTGCCTCCCTGGTACCGGAGGATGGTTTCTTTCATTTTCTTGACGCTTCCATAAGGTTGAATTCGTCAGCTGGTCTCGTCGTTTTAGGTTCACAGTTCTTTCTTTGTCTGTTTACGTACCTCGTCGGGAATCGACATATATTCAAAGAGACTCGTTTAATTCTAAGAACTGCGAAATGTTGTTAAAGATGGTTCGACAAGTGTAATGAGACACCTATACACACTCCTGGCGTAGGCTTATTTACGACAGGGTGAAATCATTTGTGAAATGTATTGCGAAGTGTCGAAATTTTACAAATAAACTCATCAATGATAAAATCTATTGTGAATTGAGAGATTTCCCCAAAATTTTCCCTATTGTAAAATCTGTAGGAAATTTTAAATTTAACTTTTGTCGAAATCAATTTTTGGCAGTGAAAATTTAAAGTTAAATTTAAAATTTCCCAAGAATTTTCTATAGATTTCACGATAGGGGAAATTTTTCAACGCACAATAGATTTCGCCATTTATCAATTTATTTGTAAATTTTCAACACTTTGCAATACATTTCACAAACGATTTCACCCGTTGTAAATAAGCCTACGTCAGGAGTGGCGGGCTCCCGACGGGCCGACACAGCGACAACTACCACTCTTGGACATCACGTGTTCAATGGGATTTGCCAGGCATACGCCACAACAACGATCGACGAAACCTCCTTTCTTCCCTCCATCACCTCCAACGCCCCAAAACTGAAGGTCAGTCTTCATTCCATGTGCATTACTAACTAGTATGCATGCAGAGCTAATGCACCGCGCGCCCCTCCTCATGAAGAGAGATGTGGGCCGGCTTCTACTCCCATGCTGCCACCTCCTTCGCCGCTGCGATGGTGCAACCGGACTCATACCAGGGTTTAGGGGCACCTTCTCCTTCATGGAGCGCGGCCTCACCGCCCTGCCTTCGCCTTCAAAATCAATGAAGCCCTCCAGCCCCTGCCTTCCCCTTCAAACAATGCGAGTGCATGCCGCATGTCCCACCTCCTTCAGCACTCTGGCACGCCACCCGCCCACGCCTCCTTCAACGTGGACTCGCGCCGCCTACCCCTCTTTTAACATGGGCTCTCGCCCCCCGCCCACTCTTCCACCTTCAACGCGAGCACACTCCGACCACTCCCATATCCTCCCTGGAAATCGGTATTCCGTGCCCTGCCACCCCTCCCCCTTCGACGACGAGGATGGCGATGAGAGGAAGAAGATCACGATGACGAGGAGGAAAGGGCGAGGACGAAGGGGAGAGGACGAGGAAAGGGTGAGGGTGAAGAAGTGAGGGCGAGAACGATGAAGAGAGGGCGACGAGGACGAAGCACACACCGACCGCCACCACCTTCTTGGGCGCATGTTACCCACCGACCTCTCCTTCGATGAGCGCATGCACTAGCCACTCGCGCATTTCTTCCCCTTCGACGCGGGTGCACCCCACCAGCCTACCGCTCTTCCTTTGACACGGGCGCACCCCCCACCGCTCCTTTGTCATAGGCGCACCCCACCCATGCACCCCTCCTTCGACGTGGGCACGCCCCACCACCTGCACCTCCTCCTTCGAAGCAGGCACGTCTCATCCACCCAAGCCTCCTCTTTCAACGCGGGCACACACCACCGCCCACCTACGCCTCTTCTTTCGACAGCGGCACACCACCCCCACCTGCACCTCTTCCTTTGACTCGGGCACACCCCACCCGCCCTCATCACCTCCTTCAATGTGAGTGCACGCCTCCCACCTGCGCCTGACCCACACGCACCTTCCTCGTTTGACGTGCATGCACCCCACCCACACGCACCCTCCTCGTTTGACATGCATGCCCTCACCCTCCCATACCCCTTTACCTTGATTCTAATTTAGCTTGTATAATAGTTAATGAACAATATATTTGTTTTATTTAAGAAGTACCTCTCATCTGAGTCTACTAAGGATTAGGGAGAGTGTGAAGAATAATAAGTAAATGAAAATGTACTTTTAATTTCGAATTTAATAGAAAGTTATAATTGTATCATTTGAAGTAAATTTTGTTTTACTAACTATGATATCTTTTTGGTAATTACTTCTCTTTTACACTAATTTTAAAGCCACATATGCGTGCTCACTGGATGACAACGAGCACGATGTAAAGTCCGCTGTTTGCTGAAGTGACGTCACGGTAAGTCCCGTGCTCATGTGACGTGCGTACCAACCAATCAGCTGTCCAACTAAATTTACCTATTGAGCATCTCTGCAATCACACATTCAAAACATATTCGACATAACATTCGGCGAATATATTTTGAATCTATTCCCCATATGTTCAAAGGATATATCGGGAATAAAATCAAAATATATCCATCAAATATATTCACCATACATTCGAAGAATTTAATGTGAATATATTTAAAATCTAATCCTATATATATTCAAAATATATTCGCTGAATGTATAGGTAATTGCCCGCAGTGTGTGTTCGAAACAAATTAGAAATTACTCAAACTGC